>BCKE01000058.1:0-20237 GCA_001600495.1 Pilasporangium apinafurcum
CCATTCCAATGTTCATACTCAACAGAAAACAAAAACAAAACAGATTGGAAGTTAAAAAAAAAGCAAATTATCGTTATCCAGTCGCTGCCAAAAGACACAAAACCTAATGTCAATTCCAGTGTATAACTACATTTACTTCTTCTTGGCAGCCGACTTGGTCGTCTTGCCGCCACCTTCCTTCTTGTTCACCGACTTGATGACACCGACAGCCACGGTCTGACGCATGTCACGCACGGCGAAACGGCCCAAAGGTGGGTAGTCCGCGAACGATTCCACCGTCATTGGCTTCGATGGTTCCAAGATAACCATGCAGGCATCACCCGACTTCACGAACTTCGGGAGCTGTTCCAACACCTTACCCGAACGACGATCCATCTTTTCAGTGATTTCCTTGAACTTGCAAGCAACGTGGGCAGTGTGGCAATCCAACACTGGAGCGTAACCGTTACCGATTTGGCCAGGGTGGTTCAACACAATAACCTGGGCCGTGAAGTCTTCCGTTCCCTTGGCAGGGTCGTTCTTCGAGTCCGAAGCAACGAAACCACGGCGAAGTTCCTTCACCGACACGTTCTTCACGTTGAAACCAACGTTGTCACCAGGGACAGCTTCAGGCAACGATTCGTGGTGCATTTCCACAGACTTGACTTCCGTGGTCAGACCGGTAGGGCCGAAGGTGGCAACCATACCAGGCTTCAACACACCGGTTTCAACACGGCCGACTGGAACCGTGCCAATACCGCCGATCTTGTAAACATCCTGCAAAGGCAGACGAAGAGGCTTGTCCGAAGGACGCTTAGGAGCGTTCAACTGGTCAAGCGCTTCAAGGAGGTAAGGTCCCTTGTACCAAGGCATGTTTGGCGACTTTTCAATCATGTTGTCACCTTCCCAGCCCGAAATTGGCACGAATGGGATCTTGGCTGGCTTGTAGCCAACCTTCTTCAAGTACGCCGTCACTTCGTTCTTGATTTCTTCGTAACGGGCCTGGCCGTACATCACCGAAGAGTCGTCCATCTTGTTGATAGCAACAATCATTTGCTTCACACCAAGGGTGAACGCCAAAAGAGCGTGTTCACGGGTTTGGCCTTCCTTCGAGATACCGGCTTCGAATTCACCAACACCCGAGGCAACAACCAAAATAGCGCAATCGGCTTGCGAGGTACCCGTAATCATGTTCTTAATGAAATCACGGTGACCAGGAGCGTCAATCACGGTGAAGAAGTACTTGGGGGATTCGAACTTCCACAAAGCAATATCGATCGTGATACCACGTTCACGTTCGGCCTTCAAGTTGTCCAACACCCAGGCATACTTGAACGAGGTCTTGCCCAATTCAGCGGCTTCCTTCTCGAACTTTTCAATAGTACGCTTGTCGATACCACCGCACTTGTAGATCAAGTGACCAGTCGTGGTCGACTTACCGGCATCGACGTGACCAATGACGACGAGCGAAATGTGAACCTTTTCCTTGCCCATGCTTGAGTGATTTGATTAACTATACAATTCATCAACACCAACACAACATTAGCATATATTGCCTATTACCAGCTTGCAAGAGGTCCACCCATTATAGATGAACTAGTAAATAGGTGGCGCTCTTTCTCTCTATATCTTCTTGGGTGCTTAGACTCACCTTCTTCTCCGCAGAATGGATAATGATTTTCCTCCCCCTTCGAAGCTTCCACCGATACAAAGCTCAAGGGTAAAAACGAGTGGCCTGCTGAGCCAAGTTGAGTGGTGGAGAAGCGATCTTGAGATGTTGAGGTGAGGTTTTTTGTCTGTCTCCTTCAATACCCGAGCTAAAACCTTAATGAAAATAACTGTTAAAAACCTTGAGGTTATTTCCGTGGACGCCCGTGAGTGGTGGAAAAGATGGCAGCCACAGAAGACGAGCCGATCCCTCGCTTCTGTGACTGTCAGTGCACTTAACAACTGCAATAAAAGGTATTGTCAGTAAATATAAAATTAGTGTCATTATTGACAACGCTAAACTAAAGTCTACTGTTCATAATAAAAAAGCACATGATGATACTCAGCAAAAAACGCTGCCATCTTTTCATGAATGTGAGAAAATATTCTGCCATTGATACCAACACGAACAAATCAGCGACTATGGCTTGTACATTAGAAAAAAAGAATATATCTTGTATAAGCAGACTGTTATATGGCTATAGGAGAAGTGCGCAGGTATTTTTTTTCACAATTTGGTGCTTTGCATGAATGATGTGGTTCCTATCAATGTGGACTGGGTAGCTCGTATGGATTTGCTATCAACCAATTAGGTGTACAATTTAGGTGTGTGACACAAGGAGCTGATGGGTACATTGCGCTGTTCATCATCTTGGGGCCACTGTTCCATATTCTTCGTCTATACTGAAAAGTGACAAGCAAACGCTTCTGTGTTCTTAAAAGATTCTCACTATAAGAGTTCGACCATGGCATGCCTTTGTGCATGTATGAAGATCTGTCCACGTATATGCATTTTTTATTCACTGGTTGCTGTAACGAAATTGGAGGGATGTTGAACAATGAAAATTGGACATGCATCTCTTCATACGAGCAACATCCCGCTGCTCGTAGAGTTGTACTACAGCTCACATCACCAAAACGCAAACAAGGATTTGCAAGGAATTCCCGACGGTCACTTTTTAATTCGCATCCTTCCTGCAACCGAAAAAGGTACGCTCGACGAACACAATGACTCAGTTCCTCTTCGTCACAGCGATCGTTGCATTTGCCGTCACTGCCGGCATTGGATCAGCCCATCTTACTCAACCGCGTGAGCTGTCGATAGATGAACTCGCGCAACGAGAACATTTCTTCGCCAACGGGAAGCGGTCACTAACGGCCTGCGCTAACTCTGAGCCCACTCGTCTGCTTAAAGAACGCGCTCTTGCTCGACGTGCTGCCAAAGTCCAGCAGCTCCGAAGGGACCGGCGCTTGGATGTCAACACCGTCATGAACACCAACCACAAGTCGAGTCAAAGCGGCATTACTGCATCTACCGATCCAAGTGAAATATTTAGCAGTGAAGTGTCCTGCATCCTTGCACCAGAAACGACTCAAGGTCCCTACTATGTTGGCGGAGAATACATCCGCAATGATATCCGTGAAGATCAACCAGGTGTAGAATTGTACATGGACCTACAGCTTGTTGATGTCAATACGTGCGAACCAGTCAAGAATTTGTACGTTGACGTCTGGAACTGCAACACCACGGGTGTCTACGCTGGCGTTGTTGCAAGGGGTAATGGCAATTCCGACGATGCGTCCAATATCAACACGACGTTTTGTCGAGGACTTTGGCCGACTGATGCTGATGGGGTCGTCTCGTTCCATTCGATCTTCCCCGGTCATTACACAGGCCGTACTACACATATTCACGTGATGGGATCATACAATGGCCAAGTCCTTCCGAACAACACTTACTACAGTAGTGTTGCTGCCGAAGTCACACAGATCTTTTTTGACCAGGATCTCATCGACGCCGTGGAAGCCACTAAGGCGTACGCTATCAATACACAGTCGATAACACTGAACTCCGAGGATCAGATCTTCAATCAGGCTGCGGCGGATGACTGGGACCCGATGATGGAGTACGTCTACCTTGGTGATTCTGTTGAGGACGGCATCTTCGCCTGGATTTCCATCGGTGTCGACATGACAGTAGCACATGAGATTACACCGGCTGAGATACTGCCATACCGAGGCTCAACAGCTGGAGGTATGACCGCTTCGGCAAGTGGCTCCGCTGCGACCATAGATGGTAATTCGGTGAGTGATAACACCGTGTCTTCATTCACTGGAAGTGGTACAACGCCATCTACTTCTTCTTCGGATGCAATTCATGTTGATGTTGTCCATTCATTGCTTTCAATGATTTTGCTTTGTGTGACTTTCACCATAGCCAACTAGTTAGCGTCGATAACATTGGAGATTGCAGTGTTTATATTGCTATTCGTACATCTTCTCAATCAAATGTATTGTGACCATCCTGTACATGTCAACGATCAGCATTTTTCTCTTTCTTTCATATTGCTCAAAGACTGTAGTGATACTGTGTTTTCGAGTCTACTCGATGATTTACCTGACTGTTCTCAAGACAAAACTCATCTTTTGATGACTTGCTCATGGATTCTGATAGTAATAACCGAAACAAGGCTTGGTATGGTAGAGGCGCTAAGTTGGGGTATAGTGTGCCTGTCCATCACAGCATATAATGATAATCATGGCTAAACTCGGTTATGCATGGTCTATGAAAATAAGACAAGTAACTAAAACTCTCTCGTATCTGGTAAGGATAGTAGAGTATCCATGCCCACGGTGCTGAAGAAAACGAATTCAAGTCACTAGAAACTGTTGTCGCAGATATCTCGCTAACTCTTTCTGTCTCGAACCCATGCAAACGAAAAGATCCGCTCATAAATCCATCATCCATTTCCAAGATTAAGGGTTAGTCCCACTGGTACGATTTACCTCTATAATCGAATATATGCTGATACGTCTGCACCGCTTCCTGATTTTATTTACCCACCCGCTGTCTCTCCCTCTCATATTCAATAACTCACCCAAGCTCAACATTGCGTGAATGGGCTTTTATTAGGAAAAAGGACGAGAGAGAGAGAAAGAGAGAACAAGAGCATCGCAGAATTCATCGAGTTCTTCCAAGCTTGTCGTCCTGTTCATCAAGAATTAGAGTGATCAGTAGTTGAACTACCGTCTATTGGGAGCATCGGCGTTACTCGTTTCTTACTAGGAAAATCCGCAGCCGTTTTCTTCATTCCGTAGCTCTTCGCTTTTTTCGTAGCTCTTCGGATGTCAAAGGAAGGGTACCTGATTCTACACGAAGAGGGCAAGCGCAGCCAGATCTATTACTGTGTGCTCGGCGAGGGCAAATTTCAGTTCTATTCGCGTAGAGACAGCGGCGTATTGGTTAAGGAAATCACTCTCTCGCGTACGAAACTCAAGATTCGTGGTGTCCCTGATGAAGAAGCCCGTGATTGCTCATATAGCTTTTCAGTGCGACTCCAGCGATCCAAGATTCGTGACGGCCGACAGATAGTGTATGGAAAACCACTACTACTCATACTGAGCGCACCCACATGGGACGAACGGAAAGCATGGGGGAATGCGATTCATGCCTGGCAGCGAAATTACTGGGGTGAACCACAACATCGCGAAATGAATATGAGCGAAGACGAAATCGACGTGTTCTTCGAGACCCAGCGGAAGGCACTACAAATATCCATACAAACGACCGATGTATCATCTCCTGAGCGAAGTCCAACCAAGTCGCGGCTATTCTTCACACGCGCACCACAGTCACTCAAGAGCATGGGAAGCAAAGTCGGCAAAAAAATTCGCTCCTCTTCAAAAATCACATTTTCTCTTCCGCCGATGGGTCTCAGTATCTCGTCATCCATGCAGCAGCAGACAGCACATTAACGTGCAAGACGCTTGTGACTTTTCTTAGGAGCTAGTAGATCCAGCAGCAGTATTCTTTTTCTTGCTAATTTATTCTATCTGTGTGTATAGCCATCGCTATTCATTACTGAACTATCGCGTTCAACATAAAGGAAAAAAACGATAAGAAATCCGCTCGTACGCAGTCATCTTACTAAACCTTAAACTGTCATTGCTTTCGTCCGCTTTCACACTATTTTTTTATACCGACATGGCCATTTTGATAGCACCATGTGGATGATACCCGTCGATTTCGAAATCCTCAAACACAAAATCATCAATGCTCGACGTCTTGAGCGGGTTAATACGGAGCGTTGGGAACGGACGTGGCGTGCGTCCCAATTGGATCTTGAGCGGCTCCACGTGGTCCAAGTAGATATGTGCGTCACCAATGACGTGGATGAAATCACCAGCCTTCAGTCCCGTGACCTGTGCGATCGACCGTGTGAGCAAGGCGTAGCTGGCGATATTGAATGGGACGCCCAGCCCCATGTCTGCCGAGCGCTGGTACATCTGGCAGCTAAGTTCACCATTAGCGACATAGAATTGACAAAACATGTGGCATGGAGGGAGTGCCATCTCCTTCAAATCCGCTGGATTCCAGGCTGACATGATGATGCGACGGTCGTTCGGATTTGTTTTGAGCTTGTGAATCACGTCGGCGAGCTGATCGACACCCTGGCCAGTGTAATCGGCGTGCATATTGGTGTACTTGGCGCCGAAATGTCGCCACTGAAACCCATATACGGGTCCAAGGTCACCAGTTTCACGGTTTTCGAGTCCAATGCTGTCCAAGTATTCTCTCGAGCCATTGCCGTCCCAGATACGAATGTTCTTGTCCTGGAGTGTCTTGGCATTCGTGTCGCCACTGATGAACCACAGTAACTCTTCTGCAACTCCACGCCAAAACACTCGCTTCGTCGTTAAGAGCGGAAAGGAATTGTCGCGCAAGCTAAAGCGCATCTGTCAGCGATATGGAAGCGAAGTAGTTAAGCCATTGTTTTATAGCCCAAGTACACACAAACAAGGTAAAACAGCGACAAACCTGTGCGCCAAAGAGGGAAAGAGTGCCTGTGCCCGTTCGATCTCCTTTCTTGACACCTTCATGCATGATTTTGCGAATGAGATCAAGATACTGCAATTCTTCATGTGGTTTAGAGGAAGTAAAATCTACCAACTCTGCTGTTGGAGATAGATCAGTTGCTGTAGTCGATTGTCCATCGCGACGAAGCTCGACAAACTGAAATTTGATCCCGTTTTCTTCCATTTCATCCGATTTCGAGACAAAGTGAAATCCTAATTCGTAGATGTTTGACGGGAAGAAGGCATCGCATTCAAAGTGTCCTTTCACCGTTGTCAAGTGCACTTGCGTACAGCCAGGGTAGCTTAGTGCCTCCTCATACACAGATCCACCACCGATTACAAACACCTGATCAACGCTCTCTTTCTTCGCCTCGATAAGTTCGAGTGCATGCTTTAAACTTGATGCAACAGCAACATCGTCATGGGCTGTAACAGATCTACACAAGAAAATCAGAGTACATAGTGCAAGCGTTAGGAGTTGTCAGCAAAAATCCCTTCCACACAGACACATAGCAAACTTACGCTGCATAATCAGTATCGCGTGTAAGAATGACGTTAAATCTCTGCGGCAGTGGACGAAACTTCGCAGGCAGCGACTCCCACGTCTTGCGTCCCATGATCACTGCGTGTTGAATTTTCAATTTGTTGTCGCCGTCTTCGGTTTGCGATTGTCGTACGGTGAGCTCCCGAAAGTGTTTCATGTCCGTTGGTAGTCGCCATGGGATCTGCTGACGTAGACCGATTCCCCAGTTTTCTTCCGCTGCAGCGACAACTAACCGCAATGCTCTCGCCATTTTCCCGGCGTTTCCAGTTTCCACAAATGCGCGCCAATGAGTTTCTTTCCCGCGAGAAAAATAATGTAGTTTGCCATTTAGTACGCTGTATTAGTGATATTCTCGCCGAATAGTATGCCCTATAAGTTGTCAATTACATGTCAAAAGGCACTCATCTATTACTAGAGCACATTTTGCAGCATAATTAGAGAGTGAGCAACTGCGCCATTCCAAGTAATTAAATGCTGAAGCAATGTAGATCTGTTGAGTTGGCTTTCAAGAAGATAGCAATTGACTGGTGTTGTGAATGATATGAAATTACCAGCAAAAAGTCAAGTTGTAATAGGTCTCTATTATATTGCATACCCATTCGGGTCTAAGGATGAATTGAACCCGGACGGATTCTGTAAATTACGCCGGATGTGGGTATAAAGAAACATACAATGAGCCATTGACGACAGACGCTATTAATCACAAACAAATGAACGAAAAGAACTGAGAGAGACTTGCTCTTTCAGAGGAAGCTTTGGAACCGAATTGTCAATTTTAATCAGCCTATCTAGAAAAATGAATAACTAGTATTCGAGTATCCAAATACGATCAAATACAAATTTCACAGCTGAGAAATGCTTTTTTAGCAACATGAAAATAGTGTCATTTCTTTCATGTTTAATAAAATGATTGTTTACGGATGATTATCCATAAATAACCAATTATTACATCTAACAGGAGCTCGTATTTTTATACGTAGTGAAAGCCGTACTTTACAAAACCCATCCTCAGACCCGTGTGGGTATACAATGTAATGAAGACCCATTACAAATATATGATGTGTCCGCCGGTAAATTGTCCTGCAAACAAGAGAGTGGACAATGCGAGTTGTTATGATTACTGAGGACTACACTGGGTCATGTCCATCGCTTTGTTGTGCCTATCAAGCCTCATAATATCAAATCCAACTCGCAACAGTTGTGATTGTCCTTATCGTGCATATGTGTGAAACTTAAATAGTAAGCAACCCGACCAATAAAAATCATGCTATGTGCATAACCGATTCACGATGATTTGTTGCGCATTTAATCATCTGTAGGAAAGTGCTACATTGATGCCAGTCCTATGCTCAGCAGTAGTATATTGAGCACGAGTAGCTCGATATCTCAGTTAGCCTGATAACAATGGATATGATCTTCGTGAATCTGCCAGCGCTTGTAATAAGATTTAAACTGCTTTGTTGTGTGTTGGTGTGCGACCTGATGATGCTACTGTATATGTGAGGACTGGTAGCACGTAATACATATGGAACAATACAGCCTTCAATTTGTTCTTCTAAGGCAGTGTACGCCACCGTTGTATACCTCTGTCGACCTATTATGATTGGCTTTGGTATCATTAAAGATGCGTTCTGTTAGTCACTCATGAAGGCTAAGGGCAAGTTTCTCAGCATTCCCGTTTTCCCACTGATCCAGCTAGACGACCACCCAGAATTCCTACGAAACAGGAGAGTTCCTACGATACAACTGCCGAATTTACTCTGTGTGCAGCCGATCACCGTCTAGACGGTCACAGTCACGCCTTCATAATTTACGTCCAGACATGCCAACTGCACGTCTCCTACGAAGTTACCGGTACAGAAGTGGCACTTGGCAGCAATCTACTTTCGCTATAATTGAAAGATGAGAGAAAAATATGGTAGTTTTTGTGCTTTCACAAAGCCTGTAGATCCGAGAAACGTAGTTAAAGCTTCACACCCTCAATTTCACTCCCTTATTGGTCGTGCTGCTCTTACTTCGTCATTCTGGAGATACCATTAACAGAAGCTAGAAAAAACTTACTGACCGCTGTCAAATTTGGCCGCGATTTTGTACGGAAAATAATTACAGCCATAATCACTGCAGTGATCAACACGCGCTCACCACAATGAAAGTGAGTATATTGCCACTGCCTACATCATTTCAAACCCCATCCGAACCGTTTGCCGAGTTGGTTGACGATGAATAGGACGATTCGAAGAAAATAGGCACCATTATTCCTTCATTCACGATCAGGTCCATCGTTGCGAGACCATTTCTAGAATTGACTCCGATTGCTTCGTTAGAAAATGTAGATGTGTTGCCGTGTTCTTCGTCTGAAGAAGCTGAACTGGCTAATGGGTTTGGACGATCACAGTATCTTTTGAGCCACTTGCAACCGATTCCGATCCGTCAGTACCGGCACCATTCAAGCTCGACTACGAACCATAACCAACGATGACCTCTGAATTTTCTGATCTAGACTGAGACCCAAATCCTACACCAGTTTGTGCTGTAGCATTTGGATTCGATTCAGGTTCTAATCCAAATCTTACTTTATTGGATTGTAAAAGCTATTGAAAATTCGTTTTCTATTTAAAATACTTTTACATATGTAGAAAATATCCGTCACCAGGAAACCCTGAGCATTCGTCAGCCCGAACGAATCGTTTCGTTGGAAATTCTTCAGTGATGCGCTTGACGAACTGTTCAACAGCGTCTACGGTAGACTGACGGCCCTCATGTAGCAGCAGTACCAATCCCTTGAGACCACATTTATTCATGTTTCGCAACACAGCTGCCGAGCTCGTCAATCGCCAATCGTGGGAATCGCAGCTCCATAACATGCTCTTGTAGGATTCTTCCATGACGGTCTTGACCGAGAGTTTATTAGTATTTCCATACGGCGGTCGCATGTATCGTGGTCGAGCCCCAATGATGTTGAAAAGCGCATCCGAGTTCTTACGTAGCTCCGCAATTATCTCGTCGTGGTTTAACTGAGCCATGTGTGGGTGTGACCAAAGATGGGACGCTACTTGATGACCCCGTTCATATACCTGTCTCACAGCTTCTTTGTTTACGCTTTCCAAGTCGTAGTTCACACCAACGAAGAAGAATGTGGCCTTGGCGTTATATTTGTCAAGAACGTTCAATAAATCGAGTGTCAATGCATTCGGACCATCTGAGCATGTAAAAAGAGATGCGTAAGAGATGGAGCCATACAACCCGGAGTTTAGATGCAAAAACCACTAATAACCACAATGACAATCAGTATTTACCGTCAAACGTCAAGGCGATGTGGTCCTCATTTACACATTTACGAAACGTTGTGGGCAGGCCGTAGTCGACAAGAGAGTCGCTGGCTCGAAGTCGTGGTTGACTACTCTTTAAGGTCGGCGGGACTGGAGAGTATTTACTGATGCTTTGGATTGGAGAAGAAACTGTACTGGGTGTCGGCACTTTGGAAAGTTCCCCCGATTTGGAAATTGAAGATGATGCTTCCGGTACGTTCATGAGCATTACAATGAGCCACAATGTGAGGACGCAAGTAGCCATGATGGACGGCTGCAAACATTTTCTGCCATCTAACCTATGACGGGAAATCGACCGGTGATTTCTTACTGTTCGTGAGGCATTCATATTATGGAAGGTAGACCAACTTGACAAGTGGTAAAAACTCGGTTTTTCTGTTCGAGAGTGCACTCAAGTTCTTGGATACTATTCAGCAGGTACTGCGAAGTGAAGTCTTGGCAACGTAGGACTCTAAACGTTTTACACCATGGTGGACAGGAATGGTTTGAATAAAAAGTTCGACATGTAGGACACAAAGGCAGATAGGGCTTCAAACTACTTATACATGTGACCTGAAACTTTATCAGCAAACATCATATGGCAATTAGCGTGAAGCTCAATGATTCGCTGCTTCAAAACGGGACCTAGATAAGTTTGTCGCTCCACCACGTATCTTGATCTTGAACGAACGAAAAATCCAATAGTACAACTGCACAAGAGAAAATGCAAGATAAGATGCACCTACCGATTTGTAGGTTGCCCTGTAAGTTGTGTATTAAGTGACCAATAGAATATGAAATTTGTCAATTATGAAGAAAACAAAGAAAATGCAATCCTATGAATTTCAATCACCAAGCCTTGTCTATTATAGTAACTGTTGGCGGTACTTAGCAGAAATGGGCTTGCTGTTCTTGAAGCCATGTTCGTATTTCTGGAAAGCCAACATGATAAATTTCACACCACGCTATGGCTAGTTACTCTCCATCCAACCCGTTAAGATTTCGTTGGAAGGTTCCCCCATCACTCTCGAGTAGACGATGACACCCAAAAAGTTTAGTAACGTCAATAGGGTTCTATCTCGAGACTATGAAGCCCATCTTTACCCGTTCGGTGTGTCCCTTTTCACTGATAATCACGTGAAACGATCAAGACATTTTTCTGTATAGACGTTCCGTGCGTCAGACGATGGAGATGCTATAAGAATCACGAATCGCCGTTCGATTGTTACAGTCTAGATGGGTGATGGTAAGCAATCTATCAAATAAGGTGATGAGAAGTTACTTCTAAACCACGGCAGGTTTGTCTTGTCTGTTTTTGTGAACGCACACTATCTTTTGTTACGAATATTATCTTGTTAGAAAAGTGAGATAAAAGTCTCACCAATAGATCAATGAATCAAAGGATCGAGCGAGGCCGGCACCTGCCCCATAGCCTCATTTTGATAGAAGTATGGTTTAGAAGTAGCGTCGGATCTTCGCTTTGATTCGAGGGTGCTGATTGAGACTGTACCAGAACCAGGCCATAGTCTGTGCACTTGTGTATCTGCCTGTGAGGATGAAGCTCGTGACAAAATCGCATAAGGACGTTGGATCTACAAACTTTTGGCTAGCCAAACTGTCGAGAAACAGTGAGACGAGGTTGTTCGCACTGAAGCTCTTCCTTGACACGGTGTTCGATTATTTTATCAATCAAGTCCATGATGTGCTCGTGAATGGATGCCATCCTGCGCTTCACGACAGCTCCGCTGCCGATATTGGACCACCGGAACCTTCCACACTCACGTCGGATGCGCAAAACGACTGTAGACAATACGCTGGTCATTATCGAAAGCTTCTCAAATGGTTGCTAATCAACACTAATCCCGAGACAACTGGGCTTTAAACCAAAGATAATGCCTACAAAATGTCGCCGGCGTAAACTGTTGAAACAATTGAAATATTTAGATCGGTGTGTGGCTCTCCCTAGTCGTCGTCAAGATCCTGTCCAGAACCAAGGCGTTCTTCTAGATGATCTCGGTCAGGTACTTGCTGACTGTAGAGACTGACGGCCATTTTTCGTTGCAACCGCCACTCTTCGCCATCTTTTGTCGCCGTGTGGTTGTCCATGATATCGAAGAGGTAGTCATATCGTTACATTCTCTTCGCGAACAGCTCAGAGCGTGCCCGTTAGACGTTATCGAAGAGCTCTGGTGTGCAGAATATGATGTAATCCGGTCGCCCAGGCGCACTCAGCACTCAGGGCTAGCGATTGAACTGCTGACATTGATCTGTGACCCAGTCGTGGAAGTAATCGCCGTGTTAGATGAAATTCAATATATTCTTCAATATAGGCAGTGTACTCAACAGGCGAGATGGTGGTTGTTACCCCAGATCGCGGATAATTCGCTTGGATTTGCCAATGGACAATATGAACAGCTGGTACCCTGAACACTGCTGAAGAGGAGTGCAACCAACCTAGTGATCAATCTAATGGTGATGGTGAGATCATGAGACGTGTACAAACCCAAGTGCCAAGAGCCCATTCTCGTTTCGTGCTTTCAGAAGACTTTGTTACCTGTTGAGATGTACGGTCTAGTCAAAGTTAGACACTGCGTCCATATTCTCGAAAAGAGAACGTGTCCCCGCAAAAGGGAATCATAACAGGATCAGTTTGTCATTTGTATTCGTGCTGGCACACCCTAAGAGATCGTTACCATGTATTGGAGTGAGTGCATGGAGGACGCGGGATGCTTTCGATTGCTAGGAGTAACAACAACATCCTTAGTCTGGCAGGTAGCATACTATATAACCTAAGTTTAGAAAGACAATCCCAGTAAATTTCCGTGCAAATAATTCTTTGTAGTAATTCAAGAATACATTACAGTGAAGATTGCACGCCAAACCATTGAGCAACAAGAAGCATTTTTGTTAAGAGCCATTCTCAAAGCGTCATTGCTATCAAGCTCTAGGACTGCACCACCGCCTTTAGCACACAAAAATACTCTATCAATGGCATTTGACTTGACAATGTAAAGAGGTAACCCTCTTTACTAACGCTATATGCACATACGAGGAAGCGTACAAAGGAAAGAAAAGGACCAAAAGGGACTTACTCTTTTAGCAGAAACTTAGGAACTGAATTATTGGATTTAATAAAGCTATCTAGAAAGATGAATGACTAGTACTGGAGTGTCCAGCTCGAATAAAACTGATCATACAAATTCTTATACCTAAAGAATGTTTTCTCTTTCACCTTTATTCCCAACTCATCCGTTTCTGGAATCATAGCAATGAGATCGTTTATCATCTCAGTTTTTGATTTCGAGTACCAATTCATCCTTTACACCTCGTGAACGCTTCGAGTCTCCTCTTTTTCTTCATTTGGTCGGTGAATAGTCTCAAAATGTTTATTACGGCGTTGATGTCACGGTCCCACAATGTGCAGTGACATTCACTATTCTTGCAGTGTCGCACACCATAAAGACTGTCACTGACAATCCTTCCGTCAAGGACGAACCCCTTCATCTTCTTGTGACAAACACAACACAGCTTGCTCGTCTTGTACTCGTCCACATCAACAACACGACATCTAGAACCAATTTTCTTCCGTAGGGTCGTTGTGGGAACAGCAATGTTGCCTTTAGCTGAGCTTGTGAAACTTGCATCTCCATACGCGATAACGGTTCGTTTATCTCCACCTGTAAGGTTCTTGACTACCTTCTCGTACGTCTGTTGTCGACGGATGTAGATTGAACATCGTAGTCTCTTCATCCTCCTTGATGAATACACGTCAAGAAGACGATCCAAATACACGAGACAAAATCTCACCTTTTCAAATAGGAGACAAGGTTCGCAACTTTTGCCGAAGGAACCTTTTCATTGAAGGTTTTGACGTCAGGCTCAGCATCAATCCACTCTTTGGTCAGCTTTGTTCGTCTATGGTAGCTGCATTCTCTGTAGAAACGACCCTTCGACCAGTGGATGACTTTATGTTTCACGTTCTCTCCTTTCGGCTTTTGCAGCGTAGCCATGCTTTCATCTCTGTAGACAACAGCAGTGAAGATCTTCTTTCTTTCCGGGTCTAAACTGATGATCCGGTCTTCAAGAGAAAATACCTCTTTTTGCTCTCTCGCGGGAAGCTTTGAACGGGAGATTGTCACACCAACTGACATACCGTTGGGCGAGATGAAGTGCTCAAACTCCTTTCGTTGAGCTATGATCACAAGATCTATATTGAAGTACGTGCGCCATAACTCAGCTTTGTCGACGTAAAGCTCAACAGGGTCACCCAAAGCCTTAGCAAGATGCTTCAGGACGGTGGCGCTGATCTTGATGAAAATGGGTCTGAACTGTTTCTGTGGAAGCAGAGATCAGACTCGGCAACCCTTCATTCCATCGCTCATATGGGCTTGTATGTCTATCAGCATTGTGCCGAGAAAGGGCATGTGACGTTCCGGTGATTTGTTCAAGTCAAGTGGCAGCGATTCGATCTCGTTTTCCACTCTATCCGATAATTCTTGCATCCAAACAATCTTCGCAGTAGGGATGGGATACTTCTTGAATCTGGAGTACGCGGATATCAGGTTGGATAAGCTATGCTGAGTTTGGGTGCTTGCACGGGCCAGCAGTGAAACAGGACTCTTGATTATCTTGTCTTGATGCTTTTCAAAATAGTCATTGTCGCGAACGAGAGTTGCAAGCATAGTGCGAGAAGGTGGGTTCCAGAAGCGCACATTTGGTCAGAACAGTATTAATGGTTCAAAAAAAGATAGAGATCTCTGGACCATCAAGTTAAATTGGTAGAAGGAATGCTTAGTAATAAGAGTACATAGTTGTTTACAAATGGATAATCAGTAGGTAGTTACAACCAGAAACACGATCACTTTCCAATTGCCCACCTACCTTACAATCTCCACACGTCAATATCGTCAGAACTATTTGTCGTTCTGCAGAAAATGAAATAGCGGAAGAATCCTCAGAATCTACTCCTTTATGCCAAGTGGAGTGCTCGTTGCTAAATCCAGTAGAAACTAATACACTGTAAAAGAGAATGTACTTCATATAGTACAAGTGTACTTCCGGCAGTACACTTGGGGGGAAAAGGTTAAATGGTATACAAATAGCAACTTTTACTATTTATTTCATGTGGTAAAACATGTTTACTTATGAACTAACCATAAGCAATGAGCAGGTGTACCTGCAGACCTGGGTAACCCTGCAATGTAATGGAGACCCATTACAGTATCAGTCAGTGATTGGCTAGAGTTATCACGGTGATTGATCCTACGCCATGTATAGAAGCGATCACGATAGAACTCCACATCCCCACGACAAATACTGATCATGAAGATACCTTAGAGTCCCATTGTAGGAATCGGCTTCTTTTACTGCTTGGTTGGGCGATTTGCCTTTGTTGGCTCAACTCAGAGTCCAACGATTCAGCCTCTGGTCCGCTTGCACGCTTCATAGTGCGACAAGGGACACAGATGCGGAAAAACCTACTGTTTGGGAACAGATAGGTATTCCATTTCAAATATGAGGGAGGGAAAGATATCCGCTCCAAGTTTGGTCTGTTTACTAACAGCCAGTTGGGTACACCGCTAATGGCTTTGTGTTAAAGTCTGGAACATCCCGTGCAAGGATAACCTTACACTTCCAGTGACAAGAACGCGCTTCAGCCTGGTCGCTCACTCGTTTGGAACTATGCCACGGAGTGTCGAGCTTCCAGGGTTCCCCACGTAGTCCACTGGCTTGGGATGTTCCCCCTTATGGGTTTTCGACGAACACTTGCCAGGTAGYCGGCAAATTCCCAAATGAGGAAAATTTTGGATTTCTTCTTTTTTGGTTGGCGCGTATCTTTGTGACCGTCCGCGTGTCTATGCGACATGACACTTGAATTTTTCTCAAAACACCCTCTCCCATTTCTGAAATATTTTAATGGGTTCTAATGAGAACTTACCCAAACATTCTAGAACAGTCTCGAAAAATTCTAAAACAGTTCTTGAATATTCTAGAAGGGAGTTTTCGAACACTCCTTTTGTTCGACTCCCCACTTGGTGAGCCGTACTTTAGAGGGAGGATATGTAATGGTCTCTACCCTTACATATTATTGGTAGATATTATAATCTGCGTGGGTGGAACTAATTGGGTATTATTCATTAACAATAACCGATTAGGCGATGTCGTATAAAATAGTATGATTTGAAGACACTGCAAAATAGCAACCAATCAGAAAACTTCACCAGATTATGACACCTGTGTGTCGAATTGAATTTCGCAGTTAAAAGACTAAGGATAACTGGACAAGAATTCAGTTGGGATGAGATAGCCAAAGCCTTATAGTGATGCTGTAGCATCATCATGGGAGATTCAAGCTGGTTGCCTCTAGCCAATCAGATGCTTCCGTTTTAAGAAGGTTCCTCCTTTTCAGTCAGTTGAAGAATCTATCTGGGTTAAACCTCACTTCTAACAATGTACCCAAGGTTTTATGTATCAGATTCGTAGGTTTTATCATTCATTCATAGGTTTATTGTATTTAACCCCATAGGGACTTAGTGGTTATATTTTAGAAACCTTTAATCATTTTAGTTCAGTTGCAAATTTACCTCCAAGTCAACAAGTTCCTCCTCCAATCCTTAAGACATCAGACTCTACACATTTTGTGTGAGTCTAGTTGTCGTTATCAAGCTTCTTCTCGCTCAGATCCATCCAGCTCTTGTGAGCAGGATAGGACTGAGTCCCGTTACACGAAGCCAACAATCATGAGTGACCCTGAGAAGAGCCAGCATGGGCACCATCATAAGAAGTCGAGCGTGAGTGAGGTTCCTTGCGATGTCGAACGATCTACCAAGCGACAGAAGATTGTTATGAAACTCTACGACATCACTGCTATCGCTAACAAGCGAGGAGGCGAGAAGTTCTATCGTGATCGCTTCTATGTATGGCGTAGGATCAACCACCGTGATGATCCTAGCCAATCACTGACTGACAAAACAAACTCATGGCGAACCTTTGTTCGTCTTGAGAATGAGAATAAGATGGACTCTCTGTTGAAGAGAGCCCACTTGAATACTCGGTGGGGTTCAAATTATTGTCGAACCACCGACCGAAGTAGTGTCGACGAGGTCGATACTACAGGCCGTTCTCGTAGTCGTGAACAACATCGAGAATGGCAGCAAAAAGCGTCTGAATCGATTCCCAGATATCAGCACTCGGCAAATAGCCGCGTCAATGAACCCGATGAAAGTCCTGGTTTTTCGGCTGCTTCTTCTGTCGCTGGATCGGATGGTTTCCATGATCAACGATCGATTCGACCACCCATCGACGATCTCCATGAGAGTCGATCACCGGAGGTGGAACTGAATGCAAAAACGATTGAACGACTTTGGAAGTGGGAGAGAGCGCATTGCAAGCAGATCGAGGATTTGCGTCAGCGTTACTTGGATCTCCTAACTCGTTACGAGATTCTCGAATCGCGATCTGACGAGCAGAGGTTGAAGCACGACAACTTGGCGAAAGACGCAGCTCATTCGTCTGATTGGAAGAGCCACGTGCAGGAACTCCATGCTGATATTGAGAATCTCCGTAATCGAGGGAAGACTCGCGATCTAAACCATGCTCGCTTGCTTGACGCTGTCAACGAGGCTGGTTTGATCCTTAATAATCTCCGTGACGACTTTGGGAAACGTCTTCGTGACTTGGAGTTCATAAAGAATGAATTCTACGATATTCTCCAGCGTCTCGACGCTGAAAGAGAGTCCCAGAAGCAGAAGTTGTCGGTACTTCGCGAGCACGTGAATGAACTTCGTGTTCAAGTTTATGTGCTTCAAGAACAAGTTAAGCGGCTCCAGAAGACAAAGTAGGATCCACTGATCCACTTGGAAGGTACGGCTTTAGCCTGCCTGCATTGCAATACATGGCTGACCTCGCACGCAAGGAACGAGCGTAGTGTTGGCATATGCCTGACCTTGTATTCGAGGTCAGGCAATCATTACATATTTTAAGTCATTTTAATACATTAAAAAGAAAAATAGTCAGATAAAAATACGGTTGCAGGTTAGACACCTGTATAGGAAGAAATATCAAATCGGTTGAAGAAAAAGATAGGCATGCATGCAAGGAGGCTTAGATGTAGTGTTAGCGAACTAAGTCCTCAGTCTAATTCACTTTTCAATTTGCCAATAACTCACCACTTCTCCTCCGGGCCACACGACTGTCCAAGCTTTCAAGTTTCTGAATTTTATCCAATCAAAATCTAATTTTTACCTTTTCGTCCAATCATTAACCCTCACTGTTGCAGTAGGCGCATCTTCATTAGCGTGTGTAGTGTGTAGGCATCACCATTGCATTTCACAATCTTAAACTGTCTGATAAAATGTGGTAAAAGTTTGCTATTACTAAGATTGGATACTGCATGTTCAGGTAGATTTGCCGTACCAAGCCATATAATATCATACATCTTAAATTTACTCGTGTTCTTCCATCCTTTCCTATCTGCTTGTTCTCTCTGTTGATCTTGTGCATGAGCGAGGGAATACCCTACAAAGCGTACACTTAGGAAGTAAAGTGATGACCCTCTTTACTCACTTGCACTGCATGCGCGTACGAGAAAGCGTAAAAAGAGGAAAGAGAAGAATCGAAAGATATTTGCTCTTTTAGAGGGAATTTAGGAACTCTTCATTATGCCATTTCTCGCTTGCATATGTGAGCTGTTTAAAGGCGATGATCAACTTCTTATAAAAAAAATGTCATTGGAAAAAAGATCCATGCTCATGGATTTTTTGAATTTGTGATTCAACGTGGCGATAAGCAAATTTGCATCACGGAGCCGAAGAGAGAGAACTTTAAACAAGGACTTAAGATTTTCCTGGCTGTGGGGCAGTAGCTGATGGCGATGGGTTGCACTTGGTTATAGCATTGTGACGAATCGCATACAATGGCATGCTTTCAGGAGAACGGATCTCAAAAATGAGTGCGATCAAGTATCGATCGAGGCCAGCAACGGTATCCCCACTTATGATTCCATGAAGGAGATTGCTGAACTATTATATCACATGCCTGATGACCAGGCAACAGAAAACATAAAGTAACTATACTGAAATGGACGAAAATGGAGCTGTCTGAGAACGATTATATGAGATGAACAAACTATTTATCTTTGGATGATTCGATGGAACATGTCGGCGTGCTCATCATTATTACTACCCGAGCATTGCATTTTGTTGATGCAATAACGCCAAAGTACGCTTTCAGTTCAGTTCTTCATGCAGTTAATTTCGCGTGCTCTTCTTCATCTTCTTCTTTGCGATAGTTGTAGTCTTTGTCTTGGTAATCGTCGTTGTCGTCGTCGTCTTCACCTTCTTTTTCTGTTGCTCCATTGGCAACTTGGCTTGAAATGCAGCCAAATCGCCCGCAAAGAGCACGCTGTGTGCCCATCCAGCAAATGTAGAAAACCTCGCCCTAAAATGGTCACCGACGGTCTTGTAGACTGTTGGTGTGATGCTCTTCTTGTTGATCAGCGATGGATCAAATTGACGGCACGCAATCTGCCATACGTGCGTGTCCACGGGGATGGCATCCAGTTTCTCCAGCGAGAAGAGCGCCACACAGTCAGCCACTTTGCGACCCACACCGGCAAACACCATCAGTTTCTCTTGATAGTCATCAATGATCACATCGGTAGTAGCTGCTGTTTTACTATCAGTAGGAAGGTCCGTCAAAGCTGGTGGCTTCCAATCACGAAGTACATGTAAATATCTTTCTCCTCCGAGTGCTTGCAATTGCTCACTCGTCTTCAAAATGAATGGCGCACGATACCCGAAACCCAGTGCACGCAGTGTCGTCTCTTCACAGCGTGTTGCAAG
>BCKE01000058.1:21437-151094 GCA_001600495.1 Pilasporangium apinafurcum
ATCGAAAGTATGTGTTTGTTTAGTGTATATATGTAATTATGGTATTTAGTATGTCTATATATGAAATAATCTGTATGTTGCAACTGACGACTTGGTCTCTGAATGTAGCTGCTCATTTTTGAAGTAGAAAGATGTCGAGGCTGCTGGAGTGAATTGTGAGAACCGTAAACATATTCCGATAGAAAAGCGACATGTTGATCGAAAACAAACCCAGAATGAATAAGCAGTTAACTAGTACATGAAACAAGGTTCCAGTCAATACTAGTACAAGGAATAGTTTTTTTAAGCGCCAAGGCAACATGTTTCAATATACTAAGACCATGTATCGGTATTACTATGACAAGTTGTCGATGTATTTTGCCTTGACTGGTGCAACATATTTTCCTATATACAGAGATTGTATCAGTGTTACTATGACCGATCTTTCTTGTTTATCCTGATCTCGACGCATGCAATACCATCATGAGTTCCAGTCTTATTAAGTCGTTGTAAATTAAGTTACATCAAACGTCCATTCTCCTCCTGTCATGTGTAAGCACGAGCTGCAAACACATCTTCGTCATTATTTTCATCGTCAAAGTCGTCGATATCAATCGTATCCACTTGGTTCCGCAGGAAATGCATACAAATGGCTGTCAATTGTGGAGCGTTGCTGCGTTCTGCAGCTTCTAAAATATACTCGACCGTCTCCATGGTCACCGCGTGTTGCAACGCGCGTTCACAAATCTGTTTCAGGTGGTCGAGCATGAACTGATCCGCAACGACCAAAAGATCAACCGTCGTCTCAAAGTCCGAACTAGTCGATAGAAACTCCGTGCCATCACACTCAACCTCATCACATCCACCAAGATCGTCGTCATAACAACAATCAACAGTAGCTCCAGAGTACAGATGGCTGGCTCGCCTGACATCATCGATATCGTTTCCATTGATTGGTGACTGGCAGTACCCCATAAAGCCGCTGCTGCAGTCACTAGACGGTCGCCTTCGGTCAATTGATGTCCGCGAATCGCATCGGGACAGACCTTCGAGCGCATCACCTGTATATAAATACTCCATGAGTTTGAGAAACACGACGTATCGAACGTCGGAGATCACGATCTGCTTCTGAGTCGCCTCACGGAAGCCTGAGGCGAACATCCCACGAAAACGTTCGCTAAGCAACGAAAGAATGACTTTGTGTGCGTAGACCACGCGACCTTCGACCAACTACATCCACACAAACAATGACAATCTTTTAGTAACGGATCAAACAGAAGACGAGCAAGGTAGAGAGACACATAGACACTTACAAAGGAAATATCAGAAAACTCTTCGGAGTTCAGAAACTGTCGCAACGATCGCTGCAGGATCTGTGTGGACGACGCCAGCGACACGGCAGCCCGCGGTGGTGGATCTGTGTCCAGCACGTAGAGGTCGTTGAGGTATTCACTACCATACGACCCACCAAACACGAGCAGTTTGCGGTCGACGACTGTGCAAGTGTGACCTGCGCGACGTCCCGGTCCGCGTCCGACAATCACGATCGGATCATGATGCGGGTTATCGTTCGGGTTTGCGTCACCGTCGCCATACATACTGTACTCGAGCAGTTGCTGTGCGGTAAGTGGTACACCTTCACCACCTCGTCCATCACTGGCGCTTCCTCCATAACCCAATAGCAATGTCGAATTGTTTACATATCCTTCTGTATTGCCATTCGAGTGACGATGGTACCGTTGGTGGTGGGTATCTTCATCGTCATTATCGGCCTGTAGCGCAACCGTCTCCATCCATACCTTCTCGTGCGGATCGTATATATGCAGATCGTTGTAGCATTTCGCAGACGGACCCGACCCACCAAAGAGAAATACACGACCATGGTGACACGCAAGCGTCATGCCCGCGCGTGGATGTGGCCGAGCGGACGCGACGTCCACTTGAGTCCATGTGAGTGTGCGTGTGTCAAGTGCGTGGATGTCGTTCAGACGCTTTTGGCCGTCCCATCCACCAAAGATCAGCAACTGATCGCGACCCAGCACGGCCGAGCTGTGATTTGCACGGGGTGCCGGCGCGTGACCCGTGGTTGGCACTCTCGTCCACTCCATAGTGTCCACATGAAGTGCATGGAGGTCATTTAAGTACTCTCGGCCATCACCACCACGGAAAACCAGAATACTACGCAGGTGCGGGACGTAGTCCGCCGTATGCATGTTACACGGACCCGGTGGTGTTCCCCTCTTCGGTGGCTGTTCCCACGTCATCGACGATAAATGCAACACATGCATATCGTCTGCCGCGAGTGGTCCACTGCCGAGCCATCCGCCGATGATAAAGAGTTTTCCATCCGCAAGTGTAGCCGTGTGGCCGTTACGTCCCGCGGGCGGTGTGCCGCTCGTTAGCGCCGCACTCCACGTGTGCGTTTCACAGTCGAACACGTAGAGGTCGTTGTGGTTCCGCCGACCGTCATACCCACCAAACACTAACACTTCTGACCGTGAGATCGCTGTGGCCGAGTGGTTCTTCACTGTGGGCGTCTCGCCGCGCACCTTCAGTCTCTCCCACCGCATACACATTATCACTGGTCGTCTGTGTCCGTTCTTGCTGACTTTGCGTCACACTCGTTTCTTTCCCTCTTCCTTCTCTCCTTTTGCACGTGCTTCTTTTTTTCGGTTGTGGCTCTAGGTGTCTCTTGAAGAGAATAAAAAATAGACAACGGGTTACGAAGTGTAACCCACTAAGATAACCGGGTTATTACACTCAGAAAGAAGCCACGCGAAAAAAAAGGACGAAACGTCATCTGGATGAATGGTTCGTCAAATGTGACGACTCGATGCAAGATGTTCATCTCTACCGCACACCTTCGTATCATCATTGTAACTGGATTAAATAGACCCACTACTCACTCTTCTTTGTAGCAATTCTAGTCTTTATCCTTCAGACCCACCAGCTTTTAATCACGAAGTACATGTAAATATCTTTCTCCTCCAAGTGCTTGCAATTGCTCACTCGTCTTCAAAATGAATGGCGCACGATACCCGAAACCCAGTGCACGCAGTGTCGTCTCTTCACAGCGTGTTGCAAGTGTGTCCACTGACGGAAAGGCATAAAACACTTGCATCATCCCCTTCACTCTTTTATCATCGAATCCAGTTCCATCATCTATTTCATCCATCACTGTGCACAATGGGTCACCGTATGTTGCTCTGAGCTTCTCAACCATTTGTTGAATACGTTGAATGTTGTTGTTTGAGGAGCAAATGAATGTAAACAAGCACTCTACGGGATCCTGACGAATGATGCGTAGTCCTGGTAGATTTTTGATGATCTGTGCCATTTGGTCATCCTTTGTTGTCCAAAGTGTGTACAATGGAGCTGCCTCTACCTACGAAAGCCACGCATATACATGGTGATTAATCGTGTACGTGAAAAGCAGAAGAGCAATTAAAGATCTCCATACATCGAGGCGGAAGTAGTGCGTCAACAAATCTAGCGCTTCCTTGTACGACATTGCATCAAGTAACATTAAGTATCAAGATTATTCATTAATATCTCCAATCCTCCAGTGACTTTGAGGACGGAAGTCAAAGCTGCTGAAGACGTTCCCACTCTCTTCTTTCTAGTATCATGACGAATATCATCTAAACGACTGACATCAGCTGTAGTAGAAGAAGCAACAGTGAGCRTCATCGACTCAGTCTTCATCTGCGCTGCTGCTGTTGCTGTTGCAACTCGCAGCGATCGTCTCATCTTGAAACTGGTGCAGCCAAAGAGATCACTAAGTGTCTATAATTACCAAATTGGACTGTCTATCAATCAAATGCYATCGAAAGTATGTGTTTGTTTAGTGTATATATGTAATTATGGTATTTAGTATGTCTATATATGAAATAATCTGTATGTTGCAACTGACGACTTGGTCTCTGAATGTAGCTGCTCATTTTTGAAGTGGAAAGAAGAAAAAATCTCCAAAAACAGTCACATGAGTGCTGTGGGTGGCATCTGCACGGCAATTACGCACACCGGTGCGCGTTGTTCATCCGCGGTGGCGAGCGACAGCAATGGGAGGTGTGCTCACCATGAGCGACTGGCACGAGTCCTGGCATTAGCGCCGAAAAACGCATCAACAACTGCATCAATATCTGCAGGAGCTACTACCTCAACAAGCCAACAGCAACAGTATACCTCTTCCTCCTCCGTCGCTGCTGTGACGGCTTCAACCTCAGCGCTTTCGCTTAACTTATCGTCTAGTAATAGTTCGTCATCGAGTGCTTCTTCTTCACCTGTACCTGCTAGCGTTAACGGCACTTACGGCAACAGCAATACTACCAACCCAGCTATTCTGCTTCCAGGGGAGTCAGTCTTGGCAGCAATCAGCTCCTCCTTCGTATTCCCGCAGACGCTGTCGCTCCCCGCGCTCCCCGGTACGCTCTTCGTAACGAATTTCCGCCTGCGATTCGAACCAGCAAATTCGTCTTTGCGTGCCACGGGCCATTTCCATACGCTACTCGACGAGGCCATCATCGGTATTCCGCGTGGGTGTGTCGCCAAACTTTCCTATCCGCAATCTACAATGAATGGATCTCGTGCTGTCAATAGATATGACTATGCAACTCCTTCGCAGTTGGTCGTCAAATTTAAAGATTTGCGCGCATGGACATTGGGTGGCGATGTGTCGACGCTCATGACGACGCTCAATCGTCACGTGTTTGTCGATTCACCCCTTAATTTGTTCGCATTTGCTTCTTCTTCTAATATTGACCCGGAGATAGAGGCGTGCAGCCATCGGATGTATGACTTGTACGCCGATTTTGCGCGCATGGGGGTAGATCTTCAGAAGGGCAATGCCGCTGTACGTGTGACAGATCTGAACAAGAACTACACTATGTGCCCGACGTATCCACCACAACTTGTTGTCCCATCCAGTATGAGCGATCGTGAAGTAGCAAGTGTTGCTGAATTTCGCTCCAAAGGACGACTGCCGATTTGCTGTTACGTACATAGTGTATCACGCCATTCAGCATCGATTTGGCGGTGTGCACAGCCGAAACGCGGCATCTTGAACTCGCAGAACTCAACTGACGATCGGTATTTGACGCATATCGGACTGTCCAACTCCCAGCATCGAAGGATCTGGATTGCTGATTGTCGACCAGAGCTGAACGCGCGTGTGAACAACCTGACTGGTGGAGGCACTGAGAGCTCAAACTCGCAGCACGCGAGTGTAACGTTCTTGAACATCGCCAACATCCACGCCATGCGTGAGAGTATGGAGAATGTTCGAAACTTGGTGAGTGTGGGGAACACGGATCTCGATTTCTCGTGGGCTGTCCGTGTGGAAGACACGAAGTGGCTCACGCACGTACGACGCGTACTGTCTGGGGCGCTGAAAGTCGCAGACGCAGTCGAAAACAAAGGCATTACGGTGCTGGTGCATTGCAGCGACGGTTGGGATCGTACGGGTCAGTTGTGTGGACTGGCACAAATGCTGCTCAACAAACACTACCGCACGCTCGTGGGGTTTATTGATATCATCGAGAAAGAATGGATTCGTGTTGGTCATAAGTTTCACGATCGTGTTGGCCCAGGGAAACCGGAAAATGACGAGCAATCTCCGGTGTTCCTGCAGTTCTTGGACTGTGTTTGGCAATTGTGGAGGCAGTACCCAACATATTTTGAATTTAATGCAACACTATTGGAGACTGTCGCGGATGCGCTCTTCTCGGGGAAATATGGCACTTTCTTGGGCAACTGCGACCGCGAACGGAATGCCTGGAACCTCGGAGCTCGAACACCGTCGCTATGGACGCATGTGCTGAATCATCGAGAACAGTTTATCAACCCTTTCTTCCGCGAACAAAGCGACAACTCCTTGATCCCGCCAATCTCGTCGGTGCTTCGTAATGTCACGTTATGGACAGAGTATTACTTTCGTAGCTCGACGATTCCTGTTCATCCTCAGTCGAATCCTTGTGCACCACTCTGGCAAGATAAAGCGTCGGTACCGACCTGTAGAACCCCGCAGGACGATCTCAATGCGGCAATGACTGCCGCTGTGCGGAAAATCCAACGCCTTGAGGAAGAATTGCGGCAAGCTAGAGCAAGTTCAACTGCTGTGCAGATCCCCTCGTCATCTCTACCATTACCGCCTCCTTCTCTTCCTTCAGCGTCAATGGTATCTCCATCACCGACGCTCTACCAGACGCCTGTCTCATTGGCATCTACACCAGCACAATTCTCATCTGCCGCTCCATCTCCAACAGTGCGGCCAGCCTCGGCACCTGTGCCACTCCAGGTTCCTGTCAATGGAATTACCACCACATTCGCCATGTCACCTTCCCTTCCTTTAAGGGATGGAGCAACCAGCTCCTCGTGGACGTGTGGTATTTGCTCCAAGGTGAATCAGGCGACGGTGTTCCAGTGTGTTGTTTGTGGTCGACCACCGCCATCCACATTGATCTAAACAAAGCAACAAGCCAGCAAACAGTACTTCCCAAACTGTAGAAGCCACAGTATATACAACTTTCAACATATGTACTTCAGGTTTTTCCTGGATTTCTCCTGCTGCTTATCTTATCTTATCTACTACCTACCTATCTACCTAAAGTCGGCTTGTTTCACCAGGCTGCTACTCCTGAGATTCAATACTTTTACCCCAGCCAATGCTGATCGCGTGGTTTTATACGTTTGGCACAATCTTGCAGCACGTGATGAACTTTGTCAGGAAAGTGATCGTCCAGCATGCTACGTGCGATCCGGATACTCTTGAATTGGTCAGCCGATGACCAAGAAAACTCGTAGTTGGTGCGTACTGTACAGCATACCCCACCACCTGGTCGACAACAGACCCAACAGCCACCCGGTTCCTGGATTTTGATAGCTCGTTTTAAGTGAATCAACTTCCCTGGAATCGTCAAATGATGGATCGGCTCAGATTGTTGAATCCGCTGTAACATCGTGCGGTAATTCGCTAATTGGCGGCTAAACGCAGTCGCTTCATCCTTAAATTCTTCGTAGAGCAGTTCATCTGGCTTCCTCCATGCCACGATTTGCCGCAAGATCGCCGATTTGCCAACTTTGCTTCTTCCGATTAAGTCAATCACTTGATCACGAAGGTCTTCAGCGTTCTTGAGTGATGATCGGGCAACAATGTCGTGGCCAACCACAATTGATGTTACAAAGTCGGAACAACGTGCTGCTAATGCAGGTGACATTGTGCATCCTGGAGGACTAAACGCGAAACAATGCAAGTTTGGATACTTTGGTCGCAACATGAGGGAAAGAAGCACCGCAGTGCTAGCTCCAAGCGAATGGCCTGTTATAACCAATGTATAATCGCGGTATTGTCCCCTTTCGCATTCGTTCACCATATCTGGATCGATTGCATCTGTGGAATGTGGGTTGAAGAGCATTTCCAGAATTCCCAGGCGTTCGATTTCGAGGTAAATTGCTTCGGCACAGTGTAAAAAGCCTTGATGAGCAAATTCACCAGTACCATCGCAACCATAACGCTCTGCAACGCCATCTAATGACATTCCATACGCGATTGCATCAGTCAAACAATCTTCTAGTGAAAGCGTCCCACGGATCGCAATCACGACTTCCTTTCGCTGGTTATCCAGTACGACACAGTATGCTGGCTTATAGACTGAATTATTAAAACTGGCGTACACAATGTTGTCCGTAGCTACACCAGTCTCCAGCTGTAAAGCCGCCTGTCCTGTGTGAAAGAAGTTATCCCCATGAATTTGTTTAACGTCACGTTTCATACACGTAAACGCCAACCGGAAGGTTCCACCCCAAGGATGTGACCACACGTAAAGCATCCAACCGTATATCCCAATGGCATACTTCGAAAAGTGCGCTAATTCTTGAACGGTTGCTGCGAGTATTTCATCGTACTGCTCTTGTGTTTGCAGTGAAGTCAGCGAAGATTTAGGCGGATGCAGCAAATGACTTTCTGAATTCGTGGTTGGTGAAGCTATGCGGATGGACATATAGCGATTGTGTTCGTCATCAATACCTAGTATTCATGTAAAGCGGGGTCAATGAGCGAAATTAGATTACGCGAAAACGCCAAATTACCATGCCTCAGTGCACAGCATTTACCTGTAGAAGCATGCAATCGCGCACGAATGTCGCTCAAGGTTTCTTCGTCTTCGTCTACTTCCAAAAGTTGTTTCTCCAATTCTACACTCTCCTCATGGGCTTGTACTGCCGCTAATAAAATAAACCCCGCAACGATATCCGAAATAACCAGATCGGGACTTCCGTAAAACAATCGTGCGAAGACCTTGGCCACGACTGACATCGAATCGTGCTGGGTTCCTGCGCCGCCGAATAAATTACAAGTAAAACAGCGTATGCACGCACAGCAGCTCCTGCAACGGCGCTCCCAGTGCTGTGTGTGATGAGGAACGTACACATCAGAGTTTGGGATAGAGCGTTCCAATTCTACATAGCAACATCAGCAAACAGCAACAATTAGCTTTTCAAGCACGTACAAAGCATAGAAGCGAGTGTGACAGTTGATAGAAGGAGAAGACACAATGCAAATCACAAAGAACCCCTCCTCCCAAGACCCCATCCAACCCAGTCCACAAAAATGCACACTCAAGAAGCAACAAATAATACCGTCCAACAATGACTGACGTTCAATCTCATTTTCATGCCCAGAACGATCGAGCAGATCTTCTATCTCATGGAGTGGCGCGCCAAATAGCATGCAAGCCCCAAGCGTGGACGTGAAACTCACTTCTGCAACCATACATCCAGCAATAGCCTGCCATCCACAAGCACATATATTAGGTTCTATTAGATAAAAACAAGCAATACAGTCATTCAGGATGCGAGTCTCACCAATACAAAGTTGGAATCAGGATAGCAAATCGGTCGGTTATACCAAAATACGAGACCCATGGTGCCATATGCAAACATGACGGTCGCCCAGACAATAAACACATGCAGCACACGTGGCATGAGCATCCGTCGTTCGTGATCAACGATCGTGCCTTTCGCGGAGATATGCATCATCATCAGGTAAATGCATGCCATAAATCCATTAATTGGGATCGCTCCGAGCATAAACCAGAACGGGAATCCATCGTCATCGAAGGTCATGGTGGAGCAGCGGCGCCAGAAACTAGTGTAGAACACACTGACCACCAAGAGCGGTAACTGGTACATTATCAAGAAGAGCGCGGGACAATACAAATCATCGCTCCCAACGCGACTGCGTCGGCCAAAGAGCACAAGCGCAGGCATGACGAGTCAGTATACAGCTACCCACACCCGCACACGTACGCGCAGATACAGGAAGAGCTCGCAATCGAATGGAGTTTGACGAAATGGACGCAATTTCTTCTTCTAACTGCGGTGCTGTAAGTTTGGGATAGAAATAGAAGAGATGAGACAAGTGTAGGAGGTAATTCCTTACTTCAGAACATCATGTGTTACTTCAGCAGACCTTTCGCAACATAAACTGGAATTTGATTTATGTTGCTGTAACGGTGTCGAATGGCTACATTTTGATAAGCGATCTTCTACCTCTTTTTAGTGACAGATACCCAACCATTCTTCATAAGGCCAGTTTGTCCAGACAAGTTGAACTTGGGGACGAAATCAGTGAAAGAAACGCATGTCATCGCCGTTTACACACTGAATAGACGCGACGAGATGCCAACATATTAAATTCTCGTTCTTGACATGAGATTCGAGCGAAAAAGCTTCCACGCTAGGAAATCGAAAATGAATCATAAGTGGTAGCTACGTATGCGTGTCACAGCATATCGCTGAAATGAAACATGTCGCTTCCTACAATTAATCCGACTATCAAAGCCTTGTTTGGTACCACCATATACAAAAATTTCGTTGAGATACTAAAACATTGGGATACTCATTCATCATAACGGTCTCGCTTTAAGTTGGCAGTTTCATTCTCATTTATTTACTATTTACTATGGACTGGAGTCGCTTGTTTCATTTTATGTAACATGAAAGGTTCACCACAACTATAGTCACATTATCAAAGGTTTTCTTGTTGAGCGCTAGAGCGAGGAGCGCATCCGCGGCTTCTTGAGGGTCTTGGAACGAGGCTGCGATCTTGGCAGCATTTTTGCTAGAGATGACATCCCACAGTCCATCCGTGGCCATGATGAGGAAATGATCGTCACAGGTGATCGTGTGGGTCGAAATTTCTGGATCGCATGTGATCCAGGGCTTGAGTGACAAGTCGCCAATTGATCGAGACATCGCTAGTGCACCGTTCACTCGTGGTACGTCCAACATCTTATTCAGAGGCCATACATAGTAGAGAAAAGCTGGAGATCCTGTTACACGCGCGCCCTTGGCTTCTAATCGTTCGCGCTCATCCTTTCGGTTTGGTTTTTGATCTGTTTCCATCAACAAAATGAAAACAGGATTAATGATCCACGAAGATGATTTGAAAAAGGGTCAACCAGTCTTCCCATATTTCAACAACTTACCATTCGACATGGAAACTGATTTCCCCTTTCGTGTGACTAAGACAGCTCGTGAATCGCCAACGTTGCCAACATACAATTTTCCAGCACGAATCATTGCGAGTAAGCATGTCGAGCCATCTTCCATGCCAAATGATCGAAATGTTCGACCAGGCAACTGCATTTGGAAAGCTGCTGCACGCGCAATTTCTGGGCGTGAGCTTCGTCGAGCGATCGTACAAAACTCAGCATCTGTAGCATAATAGTGCATGACCATTATCAAAAATCCGACAGGAAAATCAGAGTTAGCATGCATAAAATACTTTTCATCCCTCCTTTTTAACTCAGTGCGAACAACGTACCAACAGCGCGTACAGCGGAAGTAATCACTTCTTCCACATTCGTCTTTGTTGTGAGTTCTTCTTCGATCTTTGCGAATAGATGTTCTGCGCAGAATCGTGACGCACGATCGCCGCCATGTCCGTCAAACACTCCAAAACAACCAGGCATTGGACCAGTATATCCATTCAGTGTTAGTCGGATTGGCGTGTTCCCCCCAACAAAATACGCATCCTATAAGCATCGTTAAAGTCAGCATTGCTCACAGCGAGCGGAAAGAAAAATAGCTCACACTCATACCTCCTGGCTCACTTTCGAGCCTCTGTCTGTGGCGATACCGACCGGCACAGGCGTACCGTCTGTGATGACAATGTCTGCAGAGTCAGTAGCCGACAGTTCCTGATCCTCGCGGATCGCGATGGTCTTGGTGGTCGTGGGAATTTTGCGCTTCTTACTTGCCGTGATGCCTGCCATTCCCGTGTGTGTGTGTGGTTACCTGGTGATGTGTCCTATCGGACGCTTTTGTAAGAATGACACACACCTTTGTTGCCGTTCTCCGACTTAAAAACTCACATAAGCGAAGCATAAAAGCACTACTTTGATGAAGCCACACACAATCTGACTGCAAAGATTAAATTCAGAAGGTTACATATTCGCTACGTTTCCTTGTTGAAGTCAGGAGTGGTATCCAACTAAATTTTCGAGAAAATAAAATTAAAAAGGTATGTCCTGCGCTTTTTCGTGCTAGTATGCGTGCAACTTAAATAGGGGTTAGGTTTGCACAGAACGGCCGAAAGGGTTGGCGGAGGTTGTGGGTAACTCAGCGCAACTGGTGATGCCACTGAGAATGCGGAACGACGGTACTGTACTGAAACCAATACAAATCGCAAGATAAGAAGGAAACATTTGAAGCAAGAGAGCGGGTTCTGGATCTGGGAAAATGGCTGGCCTGTAGGACGGAGGTGGACAATACACTCTCATATTATAGACAGTATACCATTCTGCTCTCTAGCTTTCTAACTGCATCCACGCGGGTCTATAGTATTTGTTCACTTTTGTTATTATTTCAACACCGTCAACATCAAAATTCCATATTGGGAGCAATATCAGCCGTTACCTGTGATTGCGGAGTTAATTTCGCCCTCGCATGTTCTGTCACAGCGATTTTATAACAACTCTCCATTTTTATTGGATAAAAGAAGGTGTGATATATCAGGGGTAGGGTTTTAATCATTGTTGTTAGCTGCGAGTGTTGGTCGATCACGCTACCCAAAGTGAATTAATAAATTAACAAAGGCATTGCATCAAATTCTTGGAAATGATGGGCTATCCTTGTGGCTGTTATGTGTGGTGTACATTCAGTATTGCAACCTGCAGCCAATTATGATAAAGAACGACTGATAACGACTATTTCTTACCAACAAGAGCAGTCCTCCCCATCATCCATCCTGACTCATTCTCACCTAATGACCACCATTCCAAATTTACCGTTGCCGTGACGAAATACCGTTTTCCGTAAAATAAGATCCACTCACAGTACTCCCTTTTTTCAGTAGACGGTGACGTACTATCAATCACTTTCGTGCCGGTCAATCGATCGGCCCTGAGCGATGGCATCCTATGATGACTTGGCCTTCATTTCGTCATCACCCAGCACGGTTAGAAGATTTTTAGCAATTATCTTCCGTTCCCCCTTCGTATTACTTGTTCATTCGCATGTCTCTACTGCAGACATCGTCATCGAATCGCGGCGTACTTTTCTGTCACGATTGCAACGAAGTGGCACAATCAGCAACCGATGGTGAATTAAGAATTATTGGCGCGCTTTCCAGTTCTATTTGAATAACCTGCTTTGCGAATTGTGGTGATATGCATGATAGACGGGAAACGCTGTTTGGTCTGTGGCTGTGAACTTCAACCTGTGAACTCCGCTACAATGGCAACTGACCGTACAAGCGAAGAGGTGAGCGCAGCTGATGAGGAGGTCCACCATGTGAAAGGAAGAAAAAAAAAAAGAACGACTAGATTTGAATGGTTGATGGATGGTGATATATCAGGGTCATGATAGCGTGAACTTTGATGGAGAAGTGAACACTCAGGATCTCCGGGCCGTAGTGATGCGATTGCTCTCGGTGTTAGAAGGGCAGGAGAACCCATTTGGGATCAACGATGATAGGCGACGCCCAGCGTCAGACGAAGCAGGTGCGATGCTCTCGTCTCCTCCAGACTCATGCAAAAACTTCGTAAACAGTCGAAAGCACGAATGCATGCACGTGTATTGGATATTGATGTGATGTGTTTCATGTGGGGGATCGTGCTGCAGTGGAGAAGTTGGGATCGTTCGTTGCTGATCAAGCGTCCACGATCGAGGTTGCAGTGATTGTGAAAGGAATTAAAGGAGAGGTGAGAGAATAGTCTATTGCGAACACAATAATGGGCTACATGAGAATACATGTTACTCAGGGTTCGTTCCGATGACGATTGATCATTTCATTGGCAAATGGTAGGTTATTGCAGTTCCTGCCAATTTTGGACCATGCAAGTCTATCGAACAGAAACAGTTAGTTTTGGCGGACCCTTTCGATGGCGCTAAGCCGTTCATGAACGCAGAGGAGATGAAAGACAAGGCAAGCGTCATATCAAACACTTATATGCATATGAAAAAACGCTGGGATGGTTGTTAATCTGCTTCTCTTGTGGTTATCCTCTTGATAGATTGTTGTTATGGAACGCGGCGGATGTACTTTTGCTCAGAAAGCGCTTCGTGCTCAGTCTGCTGGCGCTGTAGCCGTGATCATCATCCAGACGGTAGATGTGTGGCCGTACACCATGACGGATTCCACCGGTGAGAGCAAATCTGTCGTCATCCCTGCGTTCATGATGAGCTCCAAGCACGGCAAAGGGTATGTGTAATTTGCTGCTTCGGACTTCATTTTAATACTACGATTGATATTTCCATTGACGTGCATGTGAGCAGATTAATCGAATTCTTACACACCAAAGCGGAGGAGCAACCAATCGCACACATTGCGGTTCGGAAAGATGCACGTGAATGCGTTGTGTGTCAAGTGGAGATGTCAATTGGCATGAAGGTCACACGCATGCCGTGTCAGGTGCGTGTGTCTACTTGTATTTATGTATGATGTTGTTCAAGTGGATTGATTGTGTGGCTTTACCGTTAGCATCTTTTCCACACCGAGTGTCTTCATGAATGGCTCAAGGTTGGCAACTCATGCCCGATTTGTCGTGTCGAAGTTCCGGCGAAGATCACTGCAGCGACCGTCTCAGCGATGTCGCACAACTCGCAGCAACGAGGCGACTTTGCGTGGAGTGACTGGTTTTCATAAAAACCATTTTACATTTTAAGATGATGTAGCGATCAACAAATAAAAAAGAAAGCGACAAGCGCAGCGGTGTCTTCAAAGTGCTAACCAAAGTACTCGCTCTCAGCTCAACATGATGGGTACGCTTTCAAGTTGCACCAATTACACCTCAAATTGTCGACGTTTTAATTGAATAAACCATCTTCTGAAAGTTACTACATTATTATATCATTTTTTAATTATTTGATGTCATTTATACACCTTATTTTGATATTAATGATGTGGCTGGACACCACTAGCGCATTATAGCAGTAGCAACTTTTGATTGATCAGATAAGCAGAACAGTTGCCACGGCGATGGAATTCTTCGCGTCTACAGCTACCACCACCGGACCAGCCTTCTGTCCGCACTGCGGCACGATTCTGGACCATCCAGATACCAACAACATCGTCTGTTCAGCCTGCGAGTATCGATGTCAATACCAAGGTGGAGTGTCTGATACGGAATTAGCTCATGATGTCCTCGGATTTGCTGACCATATTGTATTTATTTGTTGATAGATTTGCCGTCACTGAATGTGGTCACTAAAAGCGAAGTGAAGCCGCAGCCGAAGTGGATTACGGCAGACAAGACGATGAGTGAGGTCAAAGGTCCTGCACGTGCCACCGTGGAGGAGACGTGTCCCAAGTGTGGTAACCCCGAGATGGACTACTACACGCTGCAATTGCGATCGGCAGATGAAGGGCAGACGGTATTTTACGAATGTAAGAAGTGTGGCCACAAATTCTCTGTCAATAACTAACCTAATAAAAGTAGAAGAAGCAAAGCACAGCATACCAATCCATACTCTCCAAGGAATCTTCACAACTCATTTTATACTAAATTGCTTGAACAAAAGAGCATGACCATGCACCTGTATGTTCCGTACTATTTACCTATCCATCCATCATCGACAACATGTCGCTTGTTAGAAATTGGCGGTGGTGATAGTGCTTTATCATTATTGCATGGAGAACCCTGTGATCTCCATGTTGATGACTAAAGTCAGGTATGTTTCCAATTGCTCCTTATTTTGATACAGCGGTAGGTCAATGCGATTGAAACATGTGTGTGCCTTGGGGAATAATCCAGTCGGCGGGACGCCGCATTGCACAATCTGAATCCCAAAGCGCCGTACCCGTCCGTCATTGCTCAACAACCCCTTAAATCCTTCGACGGGAACTCGTGACGTACCGGTGACGAATTGCAGTAATCGAGCGCGCTGCTCCTGATTGAAATCCCTTACAGTTTCCCAGAACCACTGCACAACGTTTTTCTCTGCTTTCGTGGGCTGATCATAGTTTTGGTACTTGATATCCGTATGGGCCTCCCAGTCCTCGATGTCAATGTTGGGCACACCACAGAGCAAGAGTTCGAGTTCCTGGTAATCAAACACAGCCAGCAATGTGCGTGGAATCGCATCGTACAGTCCTTTGAGTAGCGCCGAGACCTGCTCCTTCACGCTGTCAAACATTTTGTACTTCATTAAGAGGTTCAGATACTCCTCTTTATTGTCATCGGTGACGAGAATGTCTTTTCCACCAGGTTTCAACTCGTGGGTAATCATCTCATCGTTACCGTCAATCTGTTGAACAGTGAAATCAAGACATAAACTGGCCACGTTATCATTGTCACGTAGCCACACAGCATTCCGATAGAGTTCCTCGTCTAGAAATTCAAGATCAGAGAAGGAGATAGGAACACCGAGTACATGTTTCAGCAATGGCAACGAAAAGTGCACAGTGAATAGCTGCCCCTCAAGCAAACACTTGGCCATCAATCGTCCGACAAATTCATAAGAGCGTAGATGATCGTGATGAATTTGGCCCGAGTTGGGGTTGAACCAATAACCCAAATTCTCCACATGCGTAGGCTGGAACAAGCCGTAAGATTCATCAAACAGTTTCTCACACAGCAACAATACCCATTCACGCATCAACCCTCCAGCATCCAGACCAGGCTCATCAATAAACTCAATCCGAAGCCGTTGGCGTAGATCACACGCCGGAACAAGCATCAATAAGTGAGAGGATTCGTTGACCACAGCATCGCGTCGAATCTTGAGTAACAGATGCCCCTCTTCCCAAGGGATCGATACTTTTTCCAGCTCCTGCAGAAACCAGCGCACTTTTTGACGGAATGGAAGCGCTGCGACAGATTCAAAGTCAATCACACTGCTTGCGCGTGGATATTCGAGCGTGTCAATCATTTCTGCTTCGTGGATGACCATCTCGGCAGGCACCCAGTCGACATTTCCATTTTCATCGACGTGACGGACGTATCCAACGGACTGTTGAGCAATAAGTCCAGATTCACGCGGTGCCTCAGAAAATGTGGTCGAGTGATCCACTTTGCGAATTGTCGGGGAATACATGCCGTTTCGCTCCGCTGATGCATGCATCGTCAGCTCAGTTTCCACGCCGATATTGTTGCTTTGGATGGTCAAGTCACGCCTGCTTTGCGAAGCATTTCCATTGAAGAGATAGGCGTCAAGGTCAACGGAACTACTCTCTGAACCAGATGGTGATTGAACTTCCACGACATCGGCCGCTAATATGCTGATCCGGGACGGTCGGCAGTCATCCATGCGTACCCAGCGGAACTGTCCATCATCGGTTTTCTCTCGTTGCCAAAGATTCCGTCGACGTGCTCCACGTTGCCGCTGATTAAGGTTCATCTCATTCAGTCGTCGTACGTGGAAGGAACGGTTTCGTGCGGCTAGCAGTGGCTGCTCTTGTAAGGATAATGTGAATAAATGAGGTTGTTTATTTTTATTGCCATTGGCGGTGGGTGACGCCACGATTTGCTGCGAAATGACTACAGGTGGGTCAGTAGCATCGAACAACATCACATGATGATCAATCGGAATCACACGATATTAAGAAGGCAACAGCAAATGCCTCTTACCTTGCGGTGTCCCACACAACAAACATTCTCGCTTCGCCGGATGGTTTTCGTGGTAGCACACGCTGCATTGCCACTCCACCTCGCCAGCTTCAATGAAACTAAAGCATGTTCAGTATTCGCAATCAGAAGGACACGTGATAGTAAACAAAGCCACCAAATCCATTTGTCGATACCTATCTACGAGCGAATGGCGCTGCATGTTGTTGTTCATGTTGTCATTCTCCACAAATCGTCGTAATCGTCGTTGATGGCAACAATATACCAACAAGCTCATGATCGCGATGATTATCAGCGTGCCAAGGAAAATGTAAATGTAGTACGCGACATCTATTGTACAGCATTATTCCCTTATCAGCTTAGGACTATCCTTCACGAACAGCAAGCACAATATGTAGCACTTACTCTGGTTATTGTTGGCTTGGTATGGCTGATTATTCACGGTCGGGGGCTCATTACTGCTGCCACTGCTTTCATCACCCATTATCGTAATCTGCAGCTGCCGGCGTAGCGCTGGGACCGCCGCCATTGTGTCCATGCAATTATCTGATTGTATATATTTCCTTGCGCGTTTGTCTCTTCTCTCGTTATGCTTGTAGTTGGTGCTGAAATGGACAGAATTGACGATCAATGGATGGAGTTGCTTGCGAGTTCTTCACTTCCGCGCTTGCTCTCGCACAGTTGTGATTGCTTTTACCCAGACGCTTCTGCGGCTTTTCGGACCGTTTCAACGGGAATATACTCGCATAACCTTATTTTAGCAACAGTGATCCTGATACATTTTCTTTATTAATACCTTTAATATTCGATAAATCAAGTGCACTTTGCGATTGTAGTCAATAAACCAAGGCATTCTATGTAGGCACGGGACATGTTTCTCTTACTAATTTAGGGACATTTTTTTTCTTTAATTAAGGACGCTATCACTTTATATCCTGCTGTCTCAAACAACCACCAAGCTGTGGTAGGTTGGAAATGCGAATGGAGGATCACACTGAGACGACTCGCCGCTCTACAGCGAGTGGACATCCACCACCGCCAATAGTAACAGCAAATGGGTCACCACTACCACCACCTCCATCGCCACCTTCAGCGCTAGAGGTCACTCCTCCCGCGCGTTCTCGAAGCACACCACGACCTCCTCCACCTCCCCCAACGGATGATTTTTCCTTGAGCAGTAGAATCGAGCGTAAGTATACTAGGATTGCGCTTGCACAGGGAAGTAGACCTGATGCTGTTGTTGTTTCTATTTCTATCGCTTTTCTGTAGATCCAGGAGTAGATGGTGGTCAGAGCTCGCGTTTTTCGTCACCATTGCCACCCTGTCCAGAAGATCCACCGGCTCCTCCTCCTCCATCATGTACACCACCGAAGTACCAACCACTGGAGGAAGAAGAGGAGGAAGAGAATACTGAAGACGATCGGGACGATGAGGATGATATTGATGAAGGAGTAACAGGTGAAAATAGAACGAATGGAAGTGTTCGACGCTCAATAGAGGGACAGCAACTTGCTCAACAACATCATCAGGACACTCAGCAACCACCGCATCATCCACCAGAAGACTTTCCAACACCTCCACCACCGCCATCTCCTCCCACAGGATCTCCATTGAGGACACCTCCTCCTCCCCCTCCTCCTCCGTACTCTCCTCCAACTGTGAAGATCAACCTTGATATCGATCTACGACAAGCAGTGGATATCCTACCACCGGCATTAGATGACGAAGCGGATGAAGAGCAGCAGGGAAATATTCAGGAACAGGACGACGAACAGTCAGAACTACCATCTTCACAAATCGATGATTCAGAATCATTTGCAGCAGCCACAACAGTTTCGACGGCTCCTTCTACTACGTCGATGATTGCATCCATGCGTAGCGCAGCGAGTGAACGAGAGATCATGGCCGCCGACTATGCACGTGAGATGGTACAGCCGGAAAGAGCGCGATTCTACATCGGTGACATTGAGAACTATAGCATCATTGACAAAGTGGGCTCCGGCACGTACGGGTACGTTGCTTGCTCTAGTGTTTGCACTTGATTGTGTACACTTTGCAGTAGTAGCAGTAGGAGTGCATCCTTGAGGAATCTGTTCGTATATACTGACAGCAAATGGGAACAACAGAGAGGTTTTCAAGTGCCAACACAAAGTGACGAAAGACATTGTTGCGCTCAAGAAACTCCGGCCAGACGTGGAAAAAAATGGCGTACGTAACTTGAGTCGATTGTTGGCGGGAACAAATTCTATAATAGTGTGTCTCATGGAATTCAATCCGCTTATCAATTAGTTCCCCGTTACGTCGATCCGAGAAATGAAGATTCTTAAGTTCCTCAAGCATCCAAATATTCTGGCACTCAAGGAAATTGTGTCATCGAGTGGTTCGTAGCAAGAATTATAAAATGTCATGCTACGACTGGTATATCAAAATACTAATGAGTTGACATGGGTACCATACAGCTCCTCCAAAAGAAGGGAAACGACCACCACTGTATTTTGCATTCGAGTACATGGAACACGATTTATCGGGATTGCTTAATCACCCTCGTGTCAAGTTTAGTCGCACACAGATCCAGTGCTATATGCGTCAACTGCTCTGCGGCGTGGCATTCATGCATCGCAACAAGATTCTGCATCGAGATATCAAAGCGTCCAACCTGTTGCTAAACAACCAAGGGATGCTGAAAGTGGCTGATTTTGGTCTCTCTCGCTTCTGGAATGAAGTGAATGCGAAGGCTGGGCGATACACAAACAAAGTCGTGACGCTGTGGTATCGACCGCCAGAACTACTAATGGGATCCACGTCTTATGATTTCTCGGTCGATATTTGGTCTGTTGGGTGTATTTTCGCGGAATTGTTGATGGGGAAACCGATCTTACAGGGAAAAACCGAGATTGAACAGGTATTAACGAGACGAATGTTCATCCTATTGAGAGAATTTGACGACTAATATCATGTTGTATGAATATGTAGCTGCAACTGATCTTTGGACTTTGTGGACTCCCCACGGAAGAAAATTGGCCTGGATTCAAAAACCTTCCAGGTGCTGCAGATATTGAGCTGGAAGAGAAGTACGTCTGTCGCCTACGCGATCGATTTAAAAAGTGAGTAACGATGTCTTTGATTGGTGTGCATACAATGATGAACGGTCCGGATCAGAACTGATGGTCTGATTGTAATGTACTCCTTTGTCACTATAGTTTTCCTCCTCATGCAGTCGATCTACTGGAACGACTACTGACGTTGGATCCTGCTAAGCGTATTACAGCCCAAGAAGCGATGGATCACGATTACTTTTGGCGTGTACCAACTTGCAAACCGCGAGAGTATGTTTTTATTTTTTGTTTGGATTCTTTAGATATTGGAGACAGCTGAATGTATCTCCTTTATGCTACTGTTTTCTAGTTTACCAAAGTTCTGTGTCTCTTCGATGCACGAGTATCAGTCAAAAAAGCGACATCACGACGAAATGGCGGCGGCTGCGAATTCCAATGGAACTGGTCAAGATCGCAATATTCGTGGGCGCGGCGATCGTGGGTATCGGGACCGGAACGACCACTATCGAGGTCATCATGCAGATCGCCATCGTCACGGTCATTCTGGCCGTACTGGTCGTGGTGAGGGCTATCGTCATCGCGACAGCGAGTATTACGATCGTGATCGAGATCGTGACCGCAGTCGTGAAAGGGATCATCGTCGAGAGCGCGAGCGTGATGGGCGAGATCGAGAGAGAGGACGAAGTCGCAGTCGTGAGCGTGATACCAGCCGACATGACAGTCGCCATGGCGATGGACATCGATGAACGCCTTTGTAGAGACAGCAAGATATTTCGATCTATTGCTTGTCTATTTTTGTAAATTTAAATAAATTTTGACATATTTTATTATTATACGATAATTTTATGATTATTTTTTGGTAATGATTACTAAGATGACGAGATCGAAAATGCAGCGATCCACACGACTGTCGCTGCTGCTGGCGGTGTTTATCTGCCTCATAAGCGTCTCACAGGCACTGTTCTTCTACGTTCACAAGCAGGTGAGACAGTTCACTCTCTTTGTGTCGCTTTGGCGGTGGCTTAGATATATGAATTCGGGTGATTTTGCTAGGGTCATCGATGTTTTCTCGTGGATATCCCTGCAAGGACAACGTTCCGGGCGGAATACGAATCGCCCGATACAACCGACACCATGGTCAGAAAAATAGCTCGTGAGCTAGTTGGCTTTCTATATAATATGCAGTCTTTATAAGTGACCCTATTGTCACGGTGTGTATAGATGACCGTGTTGGCATTCTATGCACCGAATCCAGCCAAGAGTGATGCGAATGAGAACATGCTCATCAAGAAAGAGGTGACCAAGAGCAAGGTGAAGAAGACATGAAAGCCGCAGCGTATGGATTCATATGTTTGCATACTAATGTTTTTGTGATTGCTTTGTTAAAGGGTGCGATCTCAATTACGTCGGAGCATGATGGTGATCACTGGGTGTGCGTAAGTCTCAATTCTCAAGACTTTGCGCTACCCGACGGGGTGAAGATGGTAAGAATACAAGCGTCACTGATGTGTATGATGGCGGATGTTCACATAACGGGTGTGTGGTGGATGGGTTGATTATAGCGCTTTACGCTGAAACTTGCGATGGGCACGAGCTCGCAGGAATATCAGAACCTCGCGAAGAAGAGCCACATGGATGATCTTCATTTGGAGATTCTCAAGATTCGTGATCGAGTTGTGGCTGTGCAGCGCGCCCAGGATTATGCTAAGGTAGGTTGATGCGAAGGCGGAAGAAGTGGAGAACAGCGTAAGCTGATACCGATGAAGCCGAGCATGAGTAAATTAATTTACAAATTTATGTTTGGATGTTTAATTCTTTGTAGGAGAAGAGCTTGGTGCTGCAGTCCACAATTGAACACAACAACAACATGGCGACGTGGATGTCGGTCATTCAGGTACTGTGTCAGACCTATTGAGCACCGTAGCTGGAACAAATGATGACTTTAAAGCGCTTTTTTGTGTATGATTTAGATCACCATTTTGCTTGTCTCAGGGGTTTACCAGGCCAAGCATTTGCAAAAATACTTTAACAAGAAGAAGCTCGTGTAACAACAAACAAAACTCCAAGCAGTGCATGACAGGCAGTCACTGCTGCTTATTTTGTTGAATGTGATACATAAACAATTTTTTTCTCCTTGCAGTTCTCATACATGCTGCTTGCATATTAAGCATTGCAAAAATGACCAAAAGTTTTATTGATGAATATCACCAGATGCTGCATCAGCTGCGGCTTTGGCGGCGTCCCGCTGTCGTTCCTGCTGCAACGCCAGCTGCATGGCGTTGTGGATCAATCGACAATCAGGCGTGTAAGGCACTGAGTAATCCACAAATGAGCCTGTAACGCATCAAGAACACGATTCATAGCATATCTGATGAGGTATGCCTCGAAAACAATATTCACTATGCAATAATGATATGTTTAAAGCGTACCGAGTACACCTAGGATGGCGAACGGTTTGTAGGATTTCCGTTGGATGCTAATCGGGATGCCAATCAACACGCCAGCGATACAACACTACAGAATTACCACAGCAAGCGTTTTTAGCTATCAAGCATTATTATACAGAGAAATCCAAGCACAGCAGCATCACGCACCAGGATCTGACGGTTGATCATACAGGATGTGAGCATTTTCTGCAACTCCACCGAGTCCTCGTGGCCCTGCGGCGTCGTGTTGGGCTCGTCATTCCGCTTTATGAACGACATCTGCGCGATCAAATGGTCATCCAAACAATTCAATAAAATTTGTCAATAACAATTATAATGGAGTGGACCACATCAACATGACATTGAGTGGTTTTTGCGTGCCAAAGTATTTGCCATGGAATGTAGCCATCTCAAAACAATGCCTTCCATAAATTCATTTGACGTGGATATGATAGCAACATATATATCGTATTCCTAATCTTCTCTTACACATAACTCTTGGTTTGGTTCGACTCGCCTCAACTCAGCTCGGTAATACGAGTCTCCATTGTTGGGACTGACCTGTACTGACAGGCTGCTGTGGAGCTGTGAGTGGAACGGAATGAACAAGGCCGTGCATTTCCGATAGAGCATCATTGTTTCGAAATTGATCTTTGATCCTCAGTTGGTATAACGTAGTAAGAGATGTAGAAGGTGACTCAACGTTATCACGGACACTATAGACAGTCACGACAGTGGAAAATACGATGAGCAAGCGAATGAACCAGCACAAGATCACCAGCGAATTGATCCCGATCACTGCATTGGCGACGTGATCGCGATTGATTTCGGATATTTCGCTGGTTGGTAGGAAAGCAAGCCCCATAATGCAGTTCAAGATCTTAATGCATCCGATGACGTAGGTTACACGCTTCAGGAACAGTCGATGGGTAAAAGGGTCAATGATGTATGTAGCCACCAGGTAAAACGCATGTAGCACCAACATCAGTACCAACGTCGAGCTGGATCCCAACACACCAACACTCATACCAGTGAGAAACTGTATGGACGCCCCAAAGACGAAGAACAGTCGAGCACGGTATTCATAATTCAGATAGAAAACTCCCCAAACGGCAGCGGTGGAAAACTCACGCAATCGTTGCTCGCTCCTGTGCAGCACAACGCGCGCACCAGCTATTAATCCACCTGCACAGACTCCTAGTATAGCTAAGAGCGCGACCACCATGGGGCCTGCCGCCAACATGATGGATTGTACCTCCATTGAGAGTTCAAAGAAGGCAGTGAGGCTAAGCGGGTACAAGGCGAAATACCAGACGAGCACACCTAGTCCAATAATACGAATGGGAATACTACGCATTCCATCTACGTTCGACAGATGAAAACGCTGATCCGTCCCAAAGCTCTGCTCGGTCAGAATGTCTCCATTACTATCCGAAGTTGACGGCGAGCTGGTGTTTTCTCGGCCTTTGCATTTCACCACCATAACTGCCACAACGTAACAGATGAGCACAACAAGCATAGTAACCACGAATCCGGTAACCACATGATACAGCAAATGTGCCTCATCAATCCCGATTCGATCGCCGTAGCCAACCATAGTATCCAGGATAATGGTTTGCAAACGTCGAGTAGCACCACCAGCGCCAACATTTTGGGCCACCAAAAAATTCGTCCACGAAAACGAGTCAGTAAATTCCCAGAGAAAATACGGCGTCTTGAGCAGCGTCAATTGAGAAAAACACATTGCTTGTTGAAGGTACGTAACAAAAACTACAAATTCCCAGGAATTTGGCGACCAGTTTGAGTTGGGCCACTGCAACGTCACATCCAAGTACAAGAAATGAAACGCAGCAAGCAATCCAACGGAGATGCCCGCAGTGACTGACGCTGCAGTCCGCACAAAGGTGTAGAATCGTACGCTCGCGGTCGACATCCCCAAAGCCGTGGCCGAGGCTGCGCCTCGATTCCTACCGCCGATCACTATCGGTTGATTACTAAAACCTCCATCATTCCCAGCAATATCTTGATTTCCTCCGGAGATGAGCGATGAGATGGATGTTTGCCCTCTCACGTACACTTTCGGCTCTTCGGTCTTGTTGGAATTCAAGTTCAGCACTACTGCCTGAGTGATCTCATTATCGGGTTTACTGCGAGTGTTAGACCCTGCTTCGAAACTCAGTTGCGCTATTGTAGTAGAGGGTGACGGTGTACTGTGGTCGACATTGTTTTCAACATCCTTTCCGGCTTTGCCGTCTAAATTTTTTTCATTCTTGCTTTCATCGTTGCGGATGCTCGAACTGTTGCTAGTTGCTTTAGTGTCACCACCACTAGTTAGAGTAGGCATGGGGACAGCTGACCTTGCCACTGAGTCTTCTTTACTTAAAGAAACCGAAAGAGTAGGGGAATTAGTAGGACTCGGTACAGAATCTGGCTTGAATGGGATCGTCGCTAGTTGTTCTGCTCGCTTTTTGCCCTCTTCAGATAATGTGGTCAAAGTGAATGCATCCTGTGCTTTTACACTATCCGTGGGAGGCAATGCTGGAGCTATTGAGGTTAATATCGGCTCATTACTCGTATCAGCCACTGGGTTCTGTGCTGGATCTTTATCACCACTATGTGTTGTGAGTGACAGCTCAGCTGAAACCTTGGAAAGTGCCGGTACGACATTTGGTGGGCCAGAAGACGAAATATCCGATGCTGATGATTTCATAGCTGGTGTATCTACAGGTATAGGCGATGCCGTTACAACGACATCATCATTTGATCCCGATACAATGCTGTTAGTGGAAGACATGATAGAGTCGATATGCTCGGAATCCGGCTGGTCAACACTTAACATGTCTGTTGGGATTGTCGTTTTTATGCTTCCTGTCTCTTCCTGTTCTGTAATCAAAGTCGTCGGGATTTCATTCGGACTTACTTCCAGTTCCGATGTTGGTGTCTCTGTCGATATTACCACTGGAGTACTACCATCATCAACGCTTGGCAGTGTGAACGTAGGTAAATCTGTTGATTCAGGAGTTTGTGTAACAGGTTCAGAATTTAGCTCTGACTCTGGGATAACATCAGGCAAATCAGCGTTTATTGTGACATCTGTAGATGTTTCAACCGAGTTTGAACCTGGTGCATCAATACTCAGTACCTCTCCTGCCGGTGGATCAGTTACTGACGTACTGTGGGTCCCGCTTGTGAATTCATTTGAAACTGGGCTGTTCTGGGATTGGTCACTAGATGGTTCATGGGAAGACTCTGTTGGCGCTGCGTTTAGTGTATTTTGTGTTGATGAATCCACCGCTGGTGCCCCAGCTGGATCTGTCGCCGGTGTCATTGGATCATCGTTCAAGTCTTTACTAGGCTGTTCTCCTTCAAATGTATTGGTTGGATCAATACCTGACGGGCTTGCAGTATCTGATGATAAGACGTTGGATTCCTGCCCAGGAGGATCGGTTGAGGGAGTATCGTTTGGAGTATCATTCGTTGCAGCTTCAACTGGAAGCTCGATACCATCGAGATTCGATACACTAGGATTATCGCTTGGGACTACAGTTGTTGCCTCATTTGTTACGGACTCACCAGAGGTTGTAACTGATGTATTGTGGACTTCGCTTGGAGTTGTACTCAGTGCCTCCTGTGCTGGTATCTCAACCGTATCAATTGGTGGCGTCTCCTTAGGTAGCGACGTCGTTGCATCTTCTGACAAAGTCTCGACCTGGTTAGTGGGTAATGGACTATGGCTGGCACTTGGGTTATCTTCTACTGGCTGCTTCGTTGAATCGATAGATGGAACATTTGGGGGACTACTTGGGACTGGATTTGATTCTTCTTCCACAGGTACTTCTGTTTGCTCTGTAGTTGGCGCAGTAGAAGTACCAGTGACTATAATTGGTGTCTCAACAGAGTCAGTGGTTGGTTTTTCGGAAGTACCAGTTGAATCGAAGCTCAGTACTTCGTTCATTGGATTTAGTGCATCTTCGATTTGCTCCTCAGCCGGAATAGTACTTGGAGAGCTCGACGTGTTACCTAAGCTTTCATTTGATGTATCTTCTGTTAGTACCTGAGCCGGGTCCGTAGCTCCATTATTCGAAGTACCATTCGGAGTAGCACTCGGAGTAGCGCTCGGGATTTCCTCTTCAGTCTCTTTGTCTTGGTTAACAGGCGGCGCGACCGCAGTATTGTTCAAAGCATCGGCTGATTGTTCAGCTACTGGGTTGGCTGGAGATTCGATGGATGAATCTCTTTCATGGCTTGATGCTTGAGGGACTGGTTCTTCATCGGTGTTTATATCAGCTGCATCAATAGCGTTTGATGGTGTTCCGTTCAGATCCTCACCTATTGATGCATTTGAAGATCCGCTGGAAGCAGCGATAGGATTGCTAACCACAGGAGCCTCGGATATCTGTGTAGCAATCGGTGTACTTGCATTTTCTAGGATCGAATCGAACTCTGGCAGGTCTGCTTCCGGCAATTTTGAACCCGATTTGGTGACTGCTGGCACATCTTTTCCTGAGCCAACGGTCGATTCAAAAGGGATCGATTGTGGCACCGGAGTTTCGGTTGAGTCTGGAACCAGTTCCTCTGACAGACTGTTACTTTCTGGTGTTTCTGTCTGCCCTTGACCCTGTTCATCTGCCGTAACCGTAGGAGTCGTTGGTAATGTATTCAATGGCGCTGGACTTGTCACTGGTTCTGGTGTTCCTTTGTCCGACTGTTCGTTTTGTTTTGACGCAGGAGATTCACTTGGTGTAGGTGACGATACCTCTACTTTTGGTTCGTCCGTCATTTCCGGAGTCAATGAAGTAGGTGAAGTATTTGGTTCAGCATCAGAGTTGTGTATCTCAGGTGCATCTGTAGTTTCTGTAGATGGACTGTCACTCGGCGCTCTAGTGGTTATCACCTCTAGAATTGGTGTGTCTGTTGATTCAAGTGTAATCGGTGTATCCGTTTCTTCCACGATAGGCAACGTGGTTTCAATGGACGGAACAGGAGATGGACTGATAGTTGTTCCAGACGTCTCTCCGTCTTGTGATTGTGTCTTAGAGTCTTCAATGGTATTTGGTGCTGGCATACCCACTGTTAATGAATCGCTTGGGTCTTGTATTGATGTCTCTGTCACGTTCGGTGATAGAGAAACTGCGGATGTGTCGCTTGATTCAGATCCAGATTGTGCCGTAGGTTGCATTGCCTCAGGTATTTCCGTAGTCCGATCATCAGAAATGGGGAGCTCTGTCAGTCCTGAGCTAGATGTCTCTGACAATGGTATCGAAGGTGTTTCCGTATCTGGCTCATTAGCTATAGATACTTCTCTAGATCCTGTCTTTGTCGGCTCTAGAAGAGGCGATTTAGATGCCTGCGATGCTGAAGCATCGGATGATGGTACTGCTTGAGTATCAAATACTGTGGGTGTTTTCGCTGGATCCTCAATATCACTCAGTTCACTCGTTGGTGATACCTCTGGCTCACTAGTTAACGAAATGAAATCACTCATCTCAGATCCAGTGGAGCCGATCGATGAAGAACCTGATTGAGAGTCTGTCCATCTAGAAGCATCTAACAGCGAGCGATGGCGTGTTTGTACAAAGAAACTCGCCTGTCTGTTATTCCCTCCGTTCCACACGTGCGAATTATCGTTGCTGGCTGTCGGAATGGCTCCGACTTGTACAGCGGCATCAGCACTCACAATAAACAGACCCATTAGCCACACCTGTCCTATCATAGCATAAATATCCACCATTGGCACTGTCGCTGGAGTGCTTCCCTCCGCCCGCAAGCACCCCTCACCTTCCCTGTTGCCTATGGCTTTCAGCGTCCAAAAAATTGGCTTCAATCTAGCCGGTATATATTTTAATAGGCGTTACTCAAAAAACGATCGACGTTTTCGAGGAAAAAGTGATGCACATTGCGAGCGTTTTCTTTTTTTGTGCGTTTTGTCGAGAAGTCGGCTCGTGTGGCATAGAACACAAGCGCGCTGATGCTTTTTGTGACTGATGGAGATGTTGAAGCCGTAAGACCAGAATTGTAGAGGAGCATCTTCCATATACCTTGGAGTTGTCGGACGTTCTTGACTTTTATACTAGTGTTCTGCATTGTATTTCTTTGGCGTTCATTCTAAGGCACGAAACGAGGCCAGTTCCTATGCTCTATGGCAACGGCGATCTTTTTTTTCTATGAAATGGAATCTTTGTAGTATGTAATAATGTCGAATCGTAAAGCAGATACAAAACTTGGGTATCCATTCATCTTCGGGCATCTGAACTCTTTTCAAGACCATTTATGCATGCATGCATTCACGATATTGTCCAAAACTATAGTGTGATGACTTGCCTCATCCAAATGTGGGCTGTACAATTTCTTTCGCGCCTGATAATAAATAGCACAGCAGCAGTATCCATATCGTCATTCGTTTCAGCTGGTCCAAAAGGTCTTCATTTTTTGCTGCAATGTTCAGAAATTCTATATTCTCCAATACACGAAGGCTATTCAACTGTCACGTCTGTGAGAGACAAATTGTTGACAAAAAAGCGCATTAAAATCGGTGTCTTCCTTTCGGTGACCTGAGCTTCTCTTCATGAAGCGCACTGAAGCGGTCAAACTTGCGTGATCGACATTTTTTGTTCGGACTTGACTGTCTCTTGCTTTCCTTAGCACAAGTAGTACTTAGCCTTTATTCCCCACGTGTTCTGTACCACACGCGGTACAGAATACGTGGGGAATAAAGGCTACACTCATCCGTTTCCGGAATCATAGCAGTGAGATCGTTTATCATCTCAGTTTTTGATTTCGAGTACCAATTCATCCTTTACACCTCGTGAACGCTTCGAGTCTCCTCTTTTTCTTCATTTGGTCGGTGAATAGTCTCAAAATGTTTATTACGGCGTTGATGTCACGGTCCCACAATGTGCAGTGACATTCACTATTCTTGCAGTGTCGCACACCATAAAGACTGTCACTGACAATCCTTCCGTCAAGGACGAACCCCTTCATCTTCTTGTGACAAACACAACACAGCTTGCTCGTCTTGTACTCGTCCACATCAACAACACGACATCTAGAACCAATTTTCTTCCGTAGGGTCGTTGTGGGAACAGCAATGTTGCCTTTAGCTGAGCTTGTGAAACTTGCATCTCCATACGCGATAACGGTCCGTTTATCTCCGCCTGTAAGGTTCTTGACTACCTTCTCGTACGTCTGTTGTCGACGGATGTAGATTGAACATCGTAGTCTCTTCATCCTCCTTGATGAATACACGAGACAAAATCTCACCCGTTTCAAATAGGAGACAAGGTTCGCAACTTTTGCCGAAGGAACCTTTTCATTGAAGGTTTTGACGTCAGGCTCAGCATCAATCCACTCTTTGGTCAGCTTTGTTCGTCTATGGTAGCTGCATTCTCTGTAGAAACGACCCTTCGACCAGTGGATGACTTTATGTTTCACGTTCTCTCCTTTCGGCTTTTGCAGCGTAGCCATGCTTTCATCTCTGTAGACAACAGCAGTGAAGATCTTCTTTCTTTCCGGGTCTAAACTGATGATCCGGTCTTCAAGAGAAAATACCTCTTTTTGCTCTCTCGCGGGAAGCTTTGAACGGGAGATTGTCACACCAACTGACATACCGTTGGGCGAGATGAAGTGCTCAAACTCCTTTCGTTGAGCTATGATCACAAGATCTATATTGAAGTACGTGCGCCATAACTCAGCTTTGTCGACGTAAAGCTCAACAGGGTCACCCAAAGCCTTAGCAAGATGCTTCAGGACGGTGGCGCTGATCTTGATGAAAATGGGTCTGAACTGTTTCTGTGGAAGCAGAGATCAGACTCGGCAACCCTTCATTCCATCGCTCATATGGGCTTGTATGTCTATCAGCATTGTGCCGAGAAAGGGCATGTGACGTTCCGGTGATTTGTTCAAGTCAAGTGGCAGCGATTCGATCTCGTTTTCCACTCTATCCGATAATTCTTGCATCCAAACAATCTTCGCAGTAGGGATGGGATACTTCTTGAATCTGGAGTACGCGGATATCAGGTTGGATAAGCTATGCTGAGTTTGGGTGCTTGCACGGGCCAGCAGTGAAACAGGACTCTTGATTATCTTGTCTTGATGCTTTTCAAAATAGTCATTGTCGCGAACGAGAGTTGCAAGCATAGTGCGAGAAGGTGGGTTCCAGAAGCGCACATTTGGTCAGAACAGTATTAATGGTTCAAAAAAAGATAGAGATCTCTGGACCATCAAGTTAAATTGGTAGAAGGAATGCTTAGTAATAAGAGTACATAGTTGTTTACAAATGGATAATCAGTAGGTAGTTACAACCAGAAACACGATCACTTTCCAATTGCCCACCTACCTTACAATCTCCACACGTCAATATCGTCAGAACTATTTGTCGTTCTGCAGAAAATGAAATAGCGGAAGAATCCTCAGAATCTACTCCTTTATGCCAAGTGGAGTGCTCGTTGCTAAATCCAGTAGAAACTAATACACTGTAAAAGAGAATGTACTTCATATAGTACAAGTGTACTTCCGGCAGTACACTTGGGGGAAAAAGGTTAAATATGAATACTCAAAATCAAGTAAGCATCCACCACTTCTCCTTGAGTAATAATGATCTTATTGGGCATGATAATCACATGTTTCAAACACTACACGATGGCAATCATATCGGTGTGAGAGCATATTTTATTATAAAGAGTACCTTTTGGATGAAGTTGGCATCCAAAGCCAAGTTGAGCGAGGGTTTCGATGGGTCCAGTAAGTCTTTAAACACTTGCTCAGTTGGATCTCGCGGTCGGGTATTCAGCGCATACTCTTAATAGCGTCAACTTTTGTAGATAGATAGCACTTCCTTGAAACACAAGTAATTATTAACACTGCCAATTTGATTCTTTCGTGCAATTGCTACTTTGTCCATGTTCGATAAGAGGTTGGCGACACTGCCAATGTTACTACCATTGATAAAGATGCCAACAAAGAGTATTACTGATGCAAATTATCTCTACAAAACTTGAGTGCGAAATATCATCCGATCGCTCAAAAGCATCCATTGACCAACTATGTTCCTGAACATCCAGATGATATTCCGGAAGCAGTCATGAACTCAACCTACAGAGATTTCGTTAAAGCTAGCAACTCATCAAAAGCTCAATTCAAATCTCAAAAGGGCAAAGAAGAGAAGTCGTCGTTTCCTCAGTTGAGGTCCAAGTTAAGAAAGGATAATATGACATCGATCGTTAAAGTCTGATGAAGGTAAACTTTGATTCTTTCCACGATATTTTGGTTTCTCCGAGAATGAAGGTCTCACGATCAAAGATCCACTCCCGGTACTTGAGTGTACAGCTTGCTTGCAATAAACTCGAGAAGATCACTACTATCTCTGCATTCCTCGAGTAAAAGAATTCAAGCAGACAGACTATATTCGAACGTGTCCAATTGGTCCCGGAGTCCGTAGCTTCATCACACTGTACGACCCTCATGGCATGACGTTAAGCGTGGACGACGCCAAGGACGCAATGTTCAATCGCTGTCTGTTGGTCGATTGTCTCAAGAAAAGTCCAAGTGCAAGCGATATCGGTTGAGGAAAACGATTTATTGAGTTTTCCAACGGATGAAAACGATGATGTCGGACATGCATCACAAAGTCTCCAAGTGGCTATCGGACAACTATCATGAAGTCCTTTCAGAATCTAACATGACGTCCAAGTAAAAAAATGGATTTCAAGCAAGGCATCAAGAGCAATGCTCACATGGTCTCATTACAGGCTCAAGAAGATACTAAAGTACAAGATGGAAAGGACTGGAGGAAGGATGATCGACTGTGAGGAACAGTATGCATCAAATACTTGTTCTCAGAGTCCAGGTGTCGAAGATGGCTACTCCGCGGTTGTCTAGTCTTAACTAGCTTTTGCTAGTCAAGTCAGACCCGAAAAAAACAGAAGGCCCTCCCTGAGTTACTAGTACTTTGGTATCTATTGGTAATGCATATGATCTCTTGAGGTGTAATTAATCCGAATCCGTATCAAAATCGGAATCATCATATTTGGGTATAGGTGGAGATGGAAGCGCTGGTCGTGCTGCAGTCGGAGGTGGTCCAGGCGGAAGCGGTGGCGACTCTTCTGATAGAGGAGCTAACGCAGAAGCATTTGGTGATGGTCCCTCAGGATCCATGCTGATAAAAGCATGACGACAATAGCTCAATTAATTAAATAAAATCCGCATGGCATAATCTGAAACAAGATCATACCTTAATATATCAATATCGACACCGTCCATCTTCAACTTGTGCTCAATTACGCCATCAGGCATTCCAAGCTTCCGCATTGTAAAGTATCTTTTCGAAGAATGAACAAAGAGAGTTTAAATCAAACTTCAGAATAGGAATATTTGAAGTCAACGTACTTTGCAAATGCTGGATCATCCTTCAGCTTAAGGAATCCAGCAGCTCCACCTGATGTTGATTGAGGAGCTTCGTCTTCAATGCTGGAGTCATCATCATCATCATCATCATGCTCAGTTGGTGGCAATGGTGGAGGTTCGGGAAAGAGACTTGACGATGACGGAGGTGGCGGGAGAGAGCTGTCACCAAATAAATCATCTGGACCACTTTCGGAGCTATTAGACGACTGTAACGACATATTCAGTACATGAACTTCCAAAAAATAGTGTCACAGACGGCAGGATTAGCATATATCTCCAACTTACTGCTGGTGACAAAGGAGGCGACGGGGGAAATGGCATCCCGATATTGCTGGATGGGAGAGGAGGAGGACCAGGAACTGATGGTGGCGGTGGTGACGGTGGAGTTTCCATGGGCGCAAAGGTTGCGGATGGGGATGGACCTTCTGGATCCATACTATACACGTAATAGTTCACAAATGATCATTTCGAGACAACTTTCCTTCCACAACAGCGAGTAGAATGTTCGCATATCATACCTCAATATACTGGGGTCCATACCGTCCAACAGAAGTTTCTGTATGACCACTTGATCTGGCATTCCGAGCCGTTTCATAGTAAAATATCTACAACAAGAGAGAACAGTGACAAATGACCTATCTGGCCAATATAACATGGGCAAACACATGGTTCCATCACTTACTTTGCGTATATGGGATCATCTTTGAGTTTTAGTACAGGAGGCCCGGCGTCCGCATTACTATTCATATTGTCCACAGTTTCAAGCTCCATTGACGGAGCAACCACCAATGCATTCGAAGAAGTCTCCTCATCACCACTTGGTAGAAATGGTAGCGGGGGAGGCGGCGGCGGAGGAGGAGGAGGGGGAACAATTGCGAGACTGTCTTCCATATCTGAAGATGGTGGTGGCGGAGGGGGAGGTGGTGGTGCAATGCCCACCCCAGATTCGGTCGAGGGGAGGTCTTGGCTATCGATGCCAATGTCTGCTTGGTCTGGTTGATGGATGCCATTGCCGTGCATACTCTGCCCTGCGGCTTCAATTTCCCGATCCGTCACATTCAAATCAGGAATACTGTTCAGCTTTGCCTCGAGAATCGCCAACAAGATCTCCACGCGTGTGAGATTCGTAGACACCCGCGTCATACGCTCCTCGCATTCATTCGCAAAGTGGTTGAGGAACCGCGTCGTATTGGCGACGAAGTTTGTAATCAGCAACAGAGATTTCGACATAGGGATCATCGGCAGTTGTGAAAGGTCCATCGGAAGTTCCACATCTTCTTCTTCATCTCTGTGAGGTTCCATTCCGGATGGATTGTCGCCATTATTCACGACCACGAGCGCCGACGACGTCGACATACCCGCAATGCGAATTTTCCTTCTTTCGCTTTGGCACTTCGTTTCCACACTGAAAGTCAGATTCCCCTCCATAATTGATACATTTGCATCATATTATAAAGGGAATACGCCACATGGACTTCAACTCCCATATGTGGGAGTGATGGTCACAGCTAATGAATTTTGCATGGTGCATTCATGAAACAATCTGGTATCAAGGCAAGAGATGGATATAGTAGGTGCACGTATGAATATACTGATTCTACGATTCATGCTCAATGTTCGTATGTGCGTCTTAATGTAATAGAATGCTGTCACTGCTCAATGAAAGGCGACTGCTCGCGTGCACGTTCAAGAAATCGTTTATTTTTACCCATAGAAAGCATTTTGCAGTTGTTGTATGATCTACTTAGTTTGAATGCGTAAGAAACTTGGCGCGCACTTTCAGCGGCAGCGTGTATACGTGTTGTTGTAATCGAGTATGCAACCTGTACCTCCCGACATACGACCTACTGCGATGGCGTCCATGCGGTTGCGCCGTTCTTCAGCTCCATTGATGCACACAAAATCGAGCGGAGATATGGCTCCACTAGCTGGTGATGGAGGAGGAGTAGTAGTAAAGCGACGAGAGGAGGGTATTAGCCTTGCTACTTCGAGTTCTCGTGAGCCACATCCATCGCAAAATCAGGAACCAACAAGAATAATTTCTGAAATTAGCACCGGCAAAAACCACAAGCATGACACACGGAAAAGTCAGCTTTTCACTCCACAGATAGCGAAGCGTGAAGAAGAGGAGCATGTGGAGGTCATTGCTTCACTACGGGAAAATGTTGCAGCGTTGACGATGTTCAATCAAAATGTGAAAGCCCATAACGAGCAGTTACAAAAGCAAGTACAGCATCTCACAGCTGAAGTTGCACGTTTGAATGGTAGGGATAAGCTGAGTTGTGCTCCATGCATCTATTAAGTGACCTGTGTAACAATAATCTGCTGTTACGGCTACTAACATTCTTAGATGTGTATGAAGAAGAAAAAGCTAAGAATGAGAAAATGGCTTCGATACGGAAACAAAGGGAATCTGGTGAGTATGGCTATTTGCCAGAGATTCACAGCGCTGCAGCGACAACTGCTGCTGCCTTGCAAGAACAGACACAATTGGAGATCTCAAACCAGCGGAAGGTTTGTTCGATCATAGCTAGCTTCGCACGGAACACATTGCATATCTTACCTCGGTGTGGCTATTTGTAGTTGCTATCGCTACAGAATCGGACGAAGGATCTGATGGAAAACAACAAAAGGCTACTTGCCAAGATCCAGCTACAAGAGAAGGCAGAAACAGACGCTAGTGCAGTTATTACCAATCTCCAACAAGAGAAGAAAGAACTATCGGTCCAAGTCAATAGCCTCAGCAGTACTGTCACATCACAGTCATCTTTGATCATCGGGCTACGAACAACACTTCAAAAGATGAATGTAAGTAGATGAGTTGAAAAGATACATGCTGAGCTTTTTTCTCAAGTATTTCCTACGGTCCATTTGTGGATACTATGGCAGCATGAAGAAGCCCAGGCTCGCGCCTTGGCAAAGAAATATGATCGATGCCACAAAGACTTGGATGATGCTAAGCTTCGCGAAAAGCTGCTTCGTGAAGATCTTGAAAAGATTAAACTAGTGGCATACAAAGACAAAGAAGCGCTTATGACCAAAATACTGGACTTTCAACACAGACTTCAACAGTGCGATCAAGAAGCCAGTCGATTCGAAGCATTAGAACTGAGGATACGCAGTCTCAACACAGAAAAAGATGAGCTGCATAATCAAAATGTGGCTCTGAAGGAGTCGTGTGATCGAAACGAAGAAAAATTGCGTCAGCAAGAACAACTCACAACACACCTGCAGCAGGTGCGTTCCATCAAAATGGAAAAGAAAAAAGTGATAATATGTCAAGCAAACGGTTATATTGATAACTTATGATGGTCTAGGAAAAGGAACTTTTAGAAGGGGAGAACAGGCTACTTACCGCTAGCGTGCAGAAGGATGTTGCATGCCACCAAGATATTAGCACGAGGATTACACAGTTAGAAAGTGCAAATCAAGATATGGCTGCTTTGCTTTCCGTGAAGGACAATGAAATACAGGAGTTATTGCGACAGACTGTGACTCTGGAGATGACGATGGATGGCTATAATCGAGCAAACCAACAGCTCAAAAACGAGAATGATAGTCTTAAAAAGGAACTTCAGGCGACAAGACAGCTTTCTCAAGATGAAACAGTACAGGCACTGCAGCTAGCGCGGCAAAAGCAAGCAAGTTATGAGGCGCTGACATTATTGAATGAGGAGAAACTTGCATTAGAAGGTCAACTGAGAGACATGTGTTCGCATGTGACACAATTAGAGTCAAAAATTACCCAACTTGAGGATGAAAAGAAACAGTTGGTAGAGAATCACGCATCGCTAGTGGATGCAAAGCTTGCCAAGCTCGAAGACGAAAACCAGCACTTGATTGGCATCATTCAAGCCAAAGAAAATTTGATATCACAACTGCAAACTGAGCATAAATTACTGCCCGAAAAACTGATTGAATCTGCGACAGCAGAAGCAGAAGAGATCATGGAAAATGCACCAGTCATGGATTTGACAGACCAAACACGTCTTCGAACTGAACTGGAACAGTTAAAACGTGATTACGATGATTTGCAGAATAACTTCGAAACCATCGAGGGTGAATACAAGAAACTTGTTACAAAGAAGTACAAAACCGAGTCGTTCCATAGCCAGGTGCGATTACTCCAGAACGAAAACGACGAATTAAGCTCCAAAATGGAGCAGTTATTCGATGAGTTAGCAAAGGAGCGTCAGGAAGTGAACCTTCGGACACTGGAAATCATTGAATTGAAGACACACACGATGGATCCCCGTGTGATTGTAATGCTTCGGAAAACCCAAGAAGCTCTCGAAGAGACGGTATCTTCACTGGTTGAAGCTGAGACAGCCTCAGAGAGCTCATTCACTTGCATGCTTTGTATGCAATTGTTCACTAATCCGATGACGCTGACACCATGTGGACACACCTATTGTGCTTCATGCCTCGCGAGTTTTGGAGACCTTGAGATGCCGTCCACAATCAGCTGCAAGGTTAGTGCATTATTCCTTTATTCATTTAGTATGTATGCATCGCATTCACCCTTACCCAACAATATGTTTTATCCTTCCCTGAAGATGTGTCCATCGACAAATGCTCAGGAAACTGATTCTGTCTTCCCAAATCAAGCATTGGCCGATCTCACAGCCCGCTTTCTTTTCCGCCAGCAAAGCTTATCATCCTTAACCACCATGTGTCTCTCACTTCGGAATGCTTTCGCGAATCGATCAGATCCGGCCACTCCTTAATGCGCAAAATGTCGACGATGTTGGTTTACTGGCGCACGCACCACTTGTTCTCATAATGTAGCCATCTTCACTCACACATCCCTCACAATAATCACTATTTGAGGGTTTGGTATTGTTATAATTGAGGGATTGTACGGTCCCTAACATGAAGATTACCTCAAACAAGGGATACGTCTCTTGAATTAGGGACAGCCACTCCCTTCCTGCTTTGTATCGATATTGTAGGAGTGGTCGAAGGGCGGGAAGATTGGACGGCAACCAAAGCCATAAGGAATAAGTTTGGGAACGGAAGCGCCGCGTGATATCGACCTCTCTATCTATGGCGACCGTCTCCAATTACCAGAAAACAAAAGGCGAAGACGCTGAGCGTGCGGTACGGCTCTTTAAGGGGCTTCACGAGGCCAAGCACCGCGTCGACCAGTCGTTCCATGAGGACTCCAAGTATCCGGATTTGATCGACCAACTGACAAACCAATCAGAGCCGCAAAACTATTTTTTTGAGCCGTATGCGACGCAGTGGTGTCCGCAGGTCATCCCCAAGGGTGCTGTGATCCCTCTACCTGGTGTGATCGCGACATCAGTCGAAGAAACGCGGGCACTGACACTTTCAGGATTACTCCCTGCCATCGATTTCGCGTGGACATCGGTCGACACGCGACTCTTTCTCTGGAATTATCGACAGCGCGGCAAGTTCGCTGTATTTGAGTTCGAACAGGCCGTCGTCGCTGTAGGGGTATGTCTCCAACCGGTACCGGGCGTGTTTACCGACAAAGTTCATCATGTGTTAGTTGTGGCGACGACTGTTGAGGTTGTATTAGTGGCGGTGTTGTACGAGAACGGCAACAGTAGTACGGGCAGCATCAAGTTGCAACGCACGAAATTGAGCGTAAGCACCGACAGTTGCGTCGTACGGCGCATTGTGACCACGCAGACAGGAAGGATCTTATTTGGAGGCTCGGATGGTGCTGTCTATGAGTTTGTCTATGGCCCACAAGCTGATGCAGGTGGTGGTCTCACGCGTATCGTATCACTATTCAATTCGAAGCCATGCAAGAAAGTCGCACATACGTCTAGCTATGCAGCGTACTTGCCCACATTCCTCGCAGGACTCACGAATTCACCTGGTAAGTTGCTGGAGCTGGCCGTGGACGAAGAACGACAAATTCTTTATGCGCTGCATGAGAACGGCCACCTCACTGTGTTTGACCAAGGAGTAAAAGGAGACGAAACCAAGGAGATTTGCACATTGAATTTGATGACAGAAGGTGCAAAATATGCGCGAGAATATCGTCGTACACGGGTGTCGTGTCCGGACGAACGGCTTTTCCAGAACACCAACAACAGCATGCAGATCGTGTCGCTGGCGGTTGTCCCGCGTGATGAGTCCGCGTTGGTCAGCGTCGTTGCGATCGCTTCGAACGGCATTCGATTTTACTTAACGGTCTTTTCACGACGCGCGTATACAGTAGGAAACGTAATCCCTCGTACAAAGCGACCAACGCGACTAGAGATTGTCTATATTCGCTTGCCACCACCAGCTATTTCCCTTGCCGATGCACCACCATATCATAGCAAAGAAGGCATGCAGCCAGGATACGCACCAGGCAAGTCGCCGTCGTCGGTGCATGTCGCGTTTTATCGCAAAGGTGTTTTTTTGATGGTCGATGGACGCAAGGACCAACAAGATCAACTCGTAGAGATTGCACATGATCCAATCACGACATCCATCCCGACGCAGACGTCGGCACGCAAACCAACCATTCGGGAATCTGTGTCATCGGACTCGTGTGTCGGCAAAGTCGTCGAGATCGAGGAATTGGTACCAACCGAGCGGTCATTGGTAGAAAGCACATCTTCAAGCCGCACAAGCGGATCTGGATCTAAGCGATCATTTGATGAGATGTCTACCGGGATTAGTAGCTCATCTGGGAGTGATAGTATTGCGATTGTGGGTGAAATGGCAGCACAATTCTCTGAACCGTCGCGACATTTCTTGAGTCTTACGAATGCCGGCATCCAAGTATTTAAGAAGATCCGTCCGATCGATCAACTTCATCGCGTTTTGCTGCTGTCTCGAGGCACACAATTGAAAGTTTCTTTAGCCCCATTTGTTCGGTGTTTTGGCGAGATTCAGGTGTGCGCAATGTTGATTGCGCTTGCATGTGGTGTATCTAGTGATCCGCTTTCAAATGAAGCAACGGCTGCATCGTTAGTACACCAACGCGCTGGTCTGAAAAGCGATGATTATATTTTTACTACTGCGATCCAAGGAATTTTTGAATGTGGCCAAGGGTCTGCGAATGCTTTAGAAAATGCTGAAGCAGCCAAACAGCTAGAGTCGTCTAATGCTAGTACTCGTATCGTTCTGACGACCGAATTTGGGATGTCATATCAACATGATGGTCTCGTCGTCTTCGTGAGTCGCGTGATGAGACCACTCTGGGCTGCAAAGACACTAGGCAAACGTGTTGTTACTCGTGTCTCCGGGAATTCCTCAGGTAAATCGACTTCAAGGACTGAAGCTTCGTCTGGAAACGTCACGACGTATGAAGTGATTCATTCGGAGGCGAAACTGGATGAAATTCGCGAAATTCTGTTCCAGCTACGGCAGTTGATGGAGAACGCTGGCCCTTATGCTGTTTCTATCAGCAATGGATCAGCGCTAGAGAATAATCCCAGCCTGGATGGGAACGATTCGGATGGATTATCGAGAGTGTCGGAACTGACAAATAGGTATCAGAAATCACGAAATGAGGAGCAACTGAAGCGAGAAATGCGATTCAAGGCAGAACAACGTTCCCTGTACTTTTTGTATCAATTGGTGTTGCGCAGTATTGAAGCGATTTCATTGCTGCGGATTACACTCGAGTATAAAGTGCCACTGGAAGAGTCATTGGCACGATTGAGCTTCACTGAATTTGTATCGACATCTGAAGGATATGCTGCAGCCAAAGGAATGATTAAGGCATTGATGCGCGGAAGAAACGAGAACAATCAGTATTTGATCAAGCAGCTGCGTGAACAATGTCCCTCGTTTTTTTCGGTTGCCGATCTGTGGCACTACCAGGGCTATAAGAGTTTAGCGATGGCAAAGTTGAATTCGCCTAGTGTTCGAAAAGGTTACTTGAAGGAATCTCTCACACAGTTCTTGAACTCATGCTATATGTGGGATACTGAAGACTGCATTGAGGTCCTTCAGGGAATTTGCGATGACTATGCGCTCCTCAATTACTATGAAGGTGTCGTGAAATTGTCGTTAGCATGTGCGAAGAACTTTCATGCTGCAGCTGCCTCCGACCTTAGTGGTTCCAAATTGAATTTGAAGCGTAGTTGCTTCGGATGCATCCTTCTGGCACTTCAGCGCTTGTTGAATGCGAACAAGAAATTGAAACCATCCGTTCAAAGCCCACAATCCGTGGATGATATGGTTAGTCTGGACGAAGAAATGCGGAACAAATGTGTCGAAGAAATATTCCATTATGCACTTGCTTCCGAAGACAGTGATTTTCATGGAATTTTGTATACGTGGCTCTACGATAATGGTCACACACACTTACTTACGTCCATCAGATCTCCGTTTATTGAGGATTTTTTGAAGGAAAAAGATCAAGATATGCTGATCAAGTGGTATATGGATCAACAGAAGTATCTTGTTGCTGCCAAGGTCTGGTGGTCACGGGCTCATGAAGATAATACCGACAACGACGGCAGAGGTGGACTGGAAAGTAATCCGGATATAGTGAAGCGACAATATTACGTATCGAAAGCATTGGGATGCCTGAAAAGTTTGGATGAGGTAGGAGAAGCTGCGGATGCAGCGCGTGAGGTTAGAGATGTTTTAGACGTGTTGCAGCTACAAGTTCGTGTGTTGAAGGCCCTTGAACAAGGTACCATTGAGTTTGAGACGTCGGCCACGTCTCTTGTTGCGATTGAAGACGATTTGCGCGAGCGTAAAGAAGATCTAAAGTTACTGACATTCAAGATTTTTGATGCATCGGCACTATACAATCAATTTGCATCCAAGTACGACATGTGGTCCGAGTGCTTACACATTATTCATGCGTGTAACTCAGAGGAACCAGAAGTGATTGGCTCATTGTGGAGAAAAATCTTATACAGTATCATCCCCCCGTCATCTAGCAGTGCTGAATTCAATGCCTGGCGAGTGGATCAATTGGAGCATGTGGGTCTTTCTGCGCAGTCCAGCGGGCAAAGTTCGTTCGAAAGTGGTCACTGGATTGGTCAACTCCAGATGAAAGTGCTTCGCCTCGGCAAAACGTTGTACTTTGAAGGCGATGACGGGCACAGTGGTGCTGCTTCTGCACTCGGTGGATTCGTGTTCCCTGTCGGATTTCTTGCGAAGCATTTGGAACGTATCTCGTCGTGGTACTTGCGATTAACACAGCTCCCTTCGTACTTATCGGCATCATCAATGTCGTCTTCGTCCATTGATGCCACAACCTTCAACTGGGTATTGAAAGTGTTTTTGGACGTCGGAGTTCCACATCGTGTCCTACTCAGCTACTATGAGCAGATTTACCGGGAACAAGGCAGCCTATCGTGGACGATTCATCTTCTCCAGTCGATGTTCGCGATTGTGACAATGTGGAAGAAACACGCGATTTCGCCACGTGCTGGAAAGGATCAACTGGCAGAATTTGCGGCTTGCTGTCCGCACATCGTCGACCTTTTGGACGATTTCATCACAGATTTAATAGCAATCCCACTCGGTAAGAAATTATTGATAATTTTAACCTATCAAGATGGCGTAACTAACAGTTCTTTGTCTGCAGACGAACACTTGGAAGCTTCTCTTTTATTGGATCAATTTCGTCGCCTCAAGAACGACTTGCTCAATTTCCGTAACCTTCTCTAGGTGATGGAAACAGAATCAGACAGCAACAAGAACGAGCACATTGAAAAAAATGAAGAAGGGAGTTGATACAGCGAACAAGCACACATGGTAGGAGCCCACTCGCTCACTCTTACTAATAAATTACACGTCTGTTCTCTTTGTTATTTGGTTTTTTTTGTTGTGGATGCCAAAGCATTCATGGATATCTGTCGATCAATCAACCGCCAAAATGGAAAAAATGCCTTATCGGGTGCGTGAAACTGAGGAACATACACGAAAACGACGAAAAAGAATTGATTTGCTAAAACTTTTGCAGTGAGAGCGAAAGATGAAGGCTGCCGGCTTCCACGAGCTCGTCATAGATACTGCCGCGCTTCGTGCCTACACCCACAGAGAGCGCAGTCTGTTTGACCATTGTGCCAAGTCCCTTAATCGGTCGATACACGACGCCAGCCACACCGATGCCCATGCCTTTTGCAAACCCTTCGAATCCGTTCTCTTTCGCGCCTTTGATCGGATCCTTCCACACACCCGTGATGCCGCGATAGAGCCCTTTGCCCACACCTTCGGCCCCAGCGACCATGTGTTCACCGAAATTCTTCGCCCATTCCCGAGGCATCATGATCTGGTGCCAGCCGTCCAGCGTCTGTGCTTCGTGCAAGCGCTTGAGTTCGTCCGCATTTATCACGATTCTTCCCATCGACCGGTCGGCACTGAGCGTATTGTGGTCGTAGATCTCGGCGATGAGTGGTGATGTGCCATCCCACGAAAGCATGAGCTGCTGACCCCAGTGCGGATTGATCGAGTTACTAACGTGACGACTCGTGATCGACTGTTCACCGAGCCGTAGTATCACGTACGGATCCGATTTGCCGTTGATGTCCATGCCCGCAAGGTCTTTGGCTTCAATCAGCTCGATCATCAGCACACCCACGTACTCGACCATGCCATGATTATTGATGGCAGCATTTACATCTGCACCATTTGAAGATGAAGATTCCCCGGTAATATTTACCTGCTGTCGCTTATCAGCATTTAAGGCGTTTCTTTTAAACAATCCTTCTTCGTATTTGGCACGAATGTAGCGCTGACGTTGCGTACGTGGAGTCTCGGGCGTTGGCTTTTGGAAATCGCTTGGCACTGCAAACTCTAACGCTTCATTCAGTGCATCATTGCCCACGGTTTCCACACCACGCACCTGTGCTGCCTGTCAACATACATGAACATATCCAACACGATATGTGAATACTGACGATGATATCAGTTGTGAATACAAAAATCTCGGTTTGCTCGCTTACAGTCCATTTGTCGAGTGTACAACTCAGCACAAACGACACATGCACACCAAGTGATCGGTGTACGCCTGCACACTGTGTGCAGATAAGGCAGCCATGGTTCACAGATGCCCATTTCGGGGAGGGTGCGTTGCAATCCGCGCAGCAAGCATTCTCAGGGCGTTGCATCACCTCCGTCAGCCGCTGTTTCACCGCAGCCACTTCTTTGTCGTCATCATTTAGTGGTACTTGATCCATCGCCTCTACGCTGTGTTTGTCGGCGACGTACTCCTTCGTTTCTACTTTTATACAACCAGAAAGACACCAAAACTCAGCAGCTATGGACATCGCTATCTTCTTTCTATGCGCTCATTAGCTATGCATACCTTGGTTCCCGTGTTGCGCAGATGCAAGCACGTTCGTCTCGGTCTGCTTCTGCACCGGCATGATTGGGATGTTAGGCTCTTGACAACACACTTCGCTTATTTGAGGAGGTGCAAAAACGAACCTGGAAACTGACTTTACACCGTTTTATTGGATAAAAATAGATAGTATATAGATTTCATTGGCTATTAATCTGACGGGAGAGAAGATAGAGAGTCTCAAAATCTTGATACGTCACCTGCGATGATGATAATGGTGGTATATATATCAAGACTCTCAATCAAAATGGAAAAAAAGTATGTGCAAAGGACTTTGCTACGTACGTATCCATCACCATTGCGATCACCCTCACGAAAGATATGCACCACAGTTTCTGCAGATACATGCGGCATTACTATCGCACAAACCTTTGGCATTCCACAGGAAGAGGGCCAATACGATTGGATCTCACATTGGTCATGATCCCGATCTACACACCCACTCACAAAACAAACTCAATTCTCAATACCTTTTGGAAACTCTGGAGATCAATGAATCCCTGAGAACGGATGTCCAGCGCCTTAAATAATCGACGAATCTCTTCTAGCAGGTCTACTTTGCGCATGCGCTCCACGATCACGCGGACAAAGACATTCTGCGTGATTTGAATGTGATCGATACCTCCATTTTCCTCATCTATGTGCGGGACCACAGCCATCCATAATTGTTATCAGATGCATACACAATGGATGGGAGTGCCTAAACAATAGATCACAAATAATAAATTAGATTTTTGTACCTGGAACATTTTGCCGAAACATTTGCGCCAATATCAGCTACAGAAGCATACCAATATCATTATCACTGATTAAACGGCCATTAAAATGTTTCTTTTTAAACGCCTTTATCGCATACTTTTGATGGACGAATACCTAATGCGGCAGCGACAGCACACTTGAGATCCTGCAGATGCAAGTATCCTGTCACAAGTGCCGATGCGTACACCCCCACATTCCCGTATTCAGTATATCAATTCACGTTTGTTTGTTTTTTCATCCCCTTTTATGGTTCATTCTTCTGAAAAAAGGATAGAATAAGTACCTTTGCCTTCTCGATCGGCAAATGCAAAGCATTGTCGCGCAAAGACATCCGGCTGCATGAGGATCAAGACGGTTTTCCAAGAATTCAGCGCATCTAAATGGAGAGATGGCTTACAACACCCGTTAAAAATAAAAGTCCGTTTCTTTGAGTTCTTTTATTTAATACATTGCATAAATTAATAAATACGTTACTGTAGAGCTCTTTTTTATACAATTGAGAACAAACCTCTTAAAAATAATATCTGGCGACCGTTCTTCCATCCGTTTTTGTCGCGCTTGCTCTCAGTGAACAGCTACGCGCCTTTGATAGAAAAGGAGGGAGTAGCGTAGTAGTAGTCCGCAGAGTAGGAGGGGAAGATAGGCAGCAAATGGCGCTGCATGGGATTCGCGTGATGCTCCGTCCGGCAACGCGCTATGTGCAGACGCCTCTGCTGATGACGCGCTGGCAGGCCAGTAAGGCGACGACGGCTTCATCATCTTCAGCTGTGACGGTCCAGCGCATGGAACACCGCGCGTTCATGTCCACACGTTCGCCGTACGACCACACCCATATCTTCTCGGAACCGTCGTTCCCAATTCCGAATAACAACAATGACCCATCGGTGTGGCTCGAGAAGTACACGCGGATGGATCCGTCGCACATGTGGAAGGTTGGATCGTTCCCATTGCAGGACGCTGATGAGTTGAGCACCAAGAGTGGAGAAGAAGGAAGCGTGTTATCCTGCACGGAAGATTTGTGGGACACCTCAGGCATGCTGAGTGCGTTGTCAGACAACTTACCGTTGCGTGAAGCTGGCAGCCATCCTGTGGACGAACTGCTGCGTGAACTGGACATGGCGCACGGCTACTTCGCCGATAGTGTGCTGAAGAAACGACGAAAGAAGATGAACAAGCACAAGCACAAGAAGCGAAAGAAAGCAATGCGCATGCGTACCAAGAAAAACTAGACGCAATAGAGCAGAAAGATCAAAGCCAAGTGATGGGGTGGACGGTAGGAGTAATTCCAAGCTACTACCCTTCCGGCTTGAGGCTTTATGTGCTGGCGTGAAGTGATGGCAGCAGAAGGAATGTAACTCCTATAGAGCGTGCGCAATCAGCACCATAAGCGATGAAAAAGAATAAACGCTGTTAGAGGAAGTGTGGGCTCTCAGATTTTCTTCGATGTGAATTGATCCAAACCTTCACATTATATTTACGTCGCTTCACAAAAGGTCGAGCTCTAATTAACCGCAAGTTCCTTCACATCACCACGATGTTGAAGAAGCTCGCATCACCACGGGGCAAGCGGTCGTCTCAAGCATCTAACGCTGAGGCAAAGAAATTGAGGTATGAGACTACACATATACGTCTGTTCTTCGCGGTATCTTACGAGAATGCGAAATGTACTTGCCTTATGCCTTGTCGTCTAGCGCGCTTGACGCTGTTCCGTCAGATAAAGGAGCTGACCATGAAAGGAAGCCAACAACCGAGGATGACGAAAGTAGCAAGCAGACTGAAGATGCAACATCAGTTTTACAAGGGGACAAGAGAAGGCTGCATCGCGAAGAACGTCGGAAATCAGTATTTGACGATAATCTCGTATCCGAAACAAGAGCGTCCAAGAAGTACGGCTGCGTTAAATCAGCAAACAACTTGCTCAATCTTTCTCCTCACTCTGTTTTCTTGCTATAGGAAAAACATGAATAGCCCTGAGAAAAGCAAAAGAGGAAGTGGAATACTTAAGAGTCTCCGACGAGACACAGCACACGACAAAGCAAGCCCGAGGACTCTACAAGATAGCAAAGACGTGTCGGCTTCAGCAGATTTGAGCACCAAGGATGCTGCTGAGCAACTCGTTCAAAAACGCGACAACAATGATCAGTCACCAGATGCTATGACTGGCGAGATACAGAGGAGTAGCCGCAAATTCAAGGCGCGAGAGAAAAGAACTGGTGAACAGAAGCAAACAGTCGATGTAATTCAGGAGGAAAAAGGCAGCAACAATGATCCTCACATGCCTTCATCTCACAGAGAAGATTCCAGGACGAGTAAATCTGGCAAACATAAATCGAAATCCCAGAAACGAGAGAAGCACGTGGATCCTATCTCGGATGAGAATGAACTTTTACATAGTCGCAACTCGTCGAAAGTGCAGAGAGAATCCAAAGACTCGCAACAAACTGCCACAAGCAATATCCTTTCACCATTACGCAGACAGAAATCAACGTTTGATGATAACTCCCAAAATGAAAAGCCAGGAGTAGCTACAGACATAGCAGCAAAGCGTCGAATACCAATTCGATACGCTTCTCCTTCCCAGCAGCCCGAGGTCCACGTGATTGGCGAGATCGTTAGCGGTCATGACTTCGGTAGTGGTGGTTTTACTTGCAAATGGAGCGTCGAGTATGGGAAACTGTGGCAGCACATTGCTGGGGATCAATTGGGCCAATCTCAGATTGATTATCCCAGCTCGTCCTCCAAGCCGATTGTGTGGTCTCATCCAATCGACCTCCACTTCGCGACATCAACTTTCCAAGGATGGCCGAAACTGATCTTTCAAGTGTGGCGTGTTGACAACCACATGAGCACTAATATTGTTGGATATGGATTTATTCATCTGCCATTTTCGTCAGGTGAGCATCATCTCCGTGTACCCCTATGGCGACCGATGGGGACTACCAAAGAAGAACTTGAAGCGCAGTTCTTGGGTCGGACACCAGAGTTAGTAAGCGATGATGTGATCTTTAATTCCGCTTGGGCAGAGCGATGTCGGTTGCGAACCATCGCAACTGGAGAAATCTTCCTTCATGTTGGGATCATTTTGCGCAACTTCGACACTCATTCGCTGCAAATGTAGATTATTCACCATCAATAAGTTATCAGCATCGAATGTGTCCAAGTTTGATAGAAGCGCGCATTAAAAGTGTGATTCAGTGCTCTTAATGATACTCATTCCACACCCTTCACGGTAGAACAGTCTAACTATTAATTTATACGATGCACTTGACAGCCTATTTCACAAACAATTATCGATGCTCTCATTCACACATTGGATGGTTTCCCTAGATTGTAATACAAAGTCAGTTAATATCAGATAATTGATCAACTCTGACGGTGAGCATCATCATACTCTGTGGTGATTGCCGGAATCTCAATTAGCTGATGAGGTAGCCGTGAGATAAGAAATGGATGCCCATGTACGTCCACTAGAGCAGGAAGTTTTGCTACTACATGAAGATTTTCATCTGGGATATCTAGACACAGAATAGCGTTAGGATTTTTGTGATGAAGTATGTTTCGACTCTCCTTACATTTTTTCAGCTGCTCTGGATTCAATTGCGATTTCATCAGTGAAATAAACAGCGTTGCTGCCTCCACGTCATTCAGTTCTTTCACATGCATGGCGTATTCTCGAATGCTCTTGGATCCATAGTCATTAACTTCCATATCCTCACAGGATGTAATTAGAATCTAAGGAGAACATTGTTAGTAGTTGAATCATGTAGTCCTATAATCGCATTCAACTGTAACCTGAACTCCCGGAAAATGTCGTGTGAGGCTTGAAACAAATTCGCGAAATAATGCAGGAACAAAGTAATCACATCCATCAACGATTAGCAAAGTGGATCCTTTGTCTTCAAGGGTGTCACTGATATCAAAGCAAGATGACATGATAAATAATGCACTTCACTGCAAAAGGCATATAGAAAAACATACCTAGGTAAAGATGATAGCAGATCTTTAATCTCAGCAAATGCCATTGCTAAGACGTGATTCTTTCTCTCCCCTTCTTGAATATTATTGCTAAGCGATGCCATTCCATTGCCTTGGGTTTCAATATTCATACATGATTGGATGTATTCAACGAGCTTGCCAATCTGGAAGAAGTGAACCCCATTTTGATACCATTTTCTGTCTTTGGCACGCTTTGCAACACATATCGCAATGGAGGTCTTTCCTACACCACTTTCCCCACTTATGTTACACACTTGGACATGCTCGGTTCGCAAACAAGAAATTATCTAGCGAGATAATGAATTACCGTTAGTTAATGATGTCATGAGCCAGTAATCGAAGTCTTACCTTTTCAATCTCCATTTCTCTACCAACAAAATGTGGTGTCAAAGCAGGTATAAACGACCCACCCAACAGAGACAGGTGATACACGAGATCATCGTTATCATGTATGTCAACTTTGCAACCAATGACAATGTCATGGACACGTGGAATATCAGGAAGCATCGCACATATCCGATCTTCTGGTCTTGTCACTGGCATTAAATCGTTCAGCGCTACGGATTCGGCAAAGTTGTAACTTTTTTCGATGGAGTATCCCTTCAATAGCCCCGCAAAAAGAGCACTAATATAATTGTGAGCAGTTAATATGAATGTCCATGCACTAATAATAACGACTAGTATACCGTATGAAAGACGCAACTCGCGTTCTGTTTCGAATGCTTGCGTCAATCCATAGCACATGCGATCCACCGCAAGTTGCTAGCATCGACGCTGAAAAAAACAATCGACGTTATCGTAATACCGGTGTAATATGAGATATTAATATAATGCTTACCTATCGAGGGAGATTGAGAAAATATGATGATCAGTTTCGATGCACAGGATGGCGCTGTAACATATACGATGGTGAGTCAGATCAGATCAGCAATTCTCTGTCAAAACATTCGGACTAAAAGCATTAATACCACTTAAAATTATCTGTTGCAAGTCTTGCTTTTCAAAACGACTCGGCATGCCATTAGTATCCTCAGTCATAAGATGAGCAGCGTCACCCCCACCAGCATACAACAGCACATCACTTCCGTCTTTGATGGCCTCACTAATCGACGATATTGTAGCATAATCATAACCCACCTATAAACACACCATTAGCAAACTCATAGAGAAAATTGTATGTCAATTGGTACATACAACGAAATTATCCAAAGATGAGAACGATGAAAGAATTCCAGATAGCTCTTCTTTATAACTGCGACTTTGTTTCTATGTAGCACCAGAGCATTGTCAGGGAACCCATACCATCGAAGAGCATGTATATCCACTCTCACCGGGAGCGAACGCTTGTTGTCTGACTCCGCCTTTATAAACGGGTCCGCGATCACCACATTCTGTTTCCAACAAACAATCGCTATCATTACACAACTTCTAATCAGCAAATCTAATGATAACAACCTACACAATTGATCATCAGCATCGACGCAGTGCGTTTGGGGTCTGTATCATTGAGCACGGTTTTTGAAGGTGTTGAAGGAATAGGATCAACTGCGTCTTCTTTTATCGGCGAAGCTGATAACGCCAACAGATCTTGGGTAGGCGACAGCAAATCAATTTCATCGTTGTTGTTGGATAGTTCACTCGAGAAGACGACAGGAATGGTTATGGATGGTCGACAATTTGGGCGAGAAAGCGATCTACGACTAGATTGTCGGCTTCTTTCCTTCCTGGAGTTCGAGTTTGTCAACACATAGGCAACTGATATGTCCACCTTCCACACAAACCAACGAAATTATAAAGCGCACGCAAGTGGATAATTTTAAGAACTGGTCTTACTCCATCATTGCGACTTTGCAGAAGTGTGACAATATCACCAGGTTGCAACTCTTGACATGCACCGTTTCGTAGTGGTCTACCGTTCACTTCTAGTCCATTGGCGCTTGTATTCTCAACCATCACTTTAATTCCTATCTTTGCAGCGTTTTCGACCCCATCATGCAGTTTCGAGACGTGGAAAAGACAATGACGCCGACTTAAGCGAAAAGTTTCACACCCCCTTATCGTTGCACCAAATACTTCATGAAATGGATCGCGTCCCAATGTAATCGGACTGGCATCAGTCGTCAGTGGGATCGAGAAAATTCCGAGTCTCTCGAGTTCATACTGCTCTTTTTCAGTAAGCTGCTGCACGAAATCGTTATGGAGGGTCATGGACATCATGTGTAATCTCTGATCAGGGGATACTCTCTGTGTCGACTCATTAAATGACAACTCCTGCATTTTATCTTGAGAGCACGAGATCTCATCCTCCATATCCATAGCCAACTTCAATTCATCGTCGCTGGAATATTCGGATCCAAATGTAGCTACTTCAGGGAGAGCATATGGGCTAATGCATTGATTCATCGATTTGATTGCATTATTGCTTGGTGTTTGCGCAAGAATGGACGCTCCATCCATCGTCACATTTCCGAGTGAGATGGGTCTTCTAGACGTGGAAGACTAATACATGCGTACACGCAAATACACCATTAAGAACCGAGTAATATCCTTGCATGTGCAAAAGTACATATTTACCGTGGAGGTATTCGACTGAGAATGGAAGGGAGAAATCCCTTGGCGTTCGCTGGTCTCTTGTTTCACAAGAGGATGAGGAAGCTAGGATTGTCACGAAATGTGACAATAAGTAAGTCGATAACTGCTGTCTTTCTATTGTTCGCGAAGCACTTACAGCAGGCAATAATCGATCCAATCGTACAGGAGCGCGGACAGGAGATGGCTCATAGTTTCTCTTCGGGATCGGTTTTGATACACGTGATCCACTCTTTTTACCGCTCTGCTCAGTCTTTTCTCGATCTGTGTTTACTATATCCTTGTTTGATATCCCCACGTGATCCTGGGGCTTAGCTTCATCATACGAATCAAATAGAAACATCAACTCTCCCGGAACTTCTTGTTTAATGGCAACAAGTTCAGATACTGATGTCGTTGGAAAGGGAAAGGTTACTGCAGCAGATGAAGACTTCTTACTATCGCCATCATAATCCAGGCTTACTCGTCGGTTTTTGACTGCTTTTATATGATGATGATTGGAATTCTTGTCATTGTTGGTGTTGTCGTGTCGTGGTTTTACGTTTTGATCCTGGTCCTCATTGAGAAATTCCGACACCGCTGCTGCCAATGACGATGTAGAACTCGCTGTTGCATACGATGATGGCTGTGTTTCATCCTCCAATTGTCGCTTTCCATGACGCAACATCGACGTGCTTTCTGTGTCCATTTTCTTCTTGCGCACGTTTATCAGCTCTTGCGCGTTCTTTCGCTCCTACTCTTCGAGTACCCAACAGAAAACTTCAACAACTCTAAGGAAAGAGAAAAACGAGGAAAAACCTCGTTGAGGTTTAATACAAAACACCTTTACAGTTTTCCCCAGGTATACTAGAGAAAGTAAAGTTGTAGTCTATGAAGTACACACTGTTTTACAGTGTTAGTTTCTACTGAGGTTCTAAATAGTGAAGTATATTGAATTCAAGTATTTACCACCTCACATCCTGGCGGCCATCCATTGAGTGGGTAAAGAATGATTTGGTACTCGAAGTCAAAAGCTGAGGTGATAAATGACCTTACTGCTATGATTCCGAGAACGGATGAGTGTAATTATTTTTCCATTTATACCACGCATGGTACAATGATGTAGGGAATAAAGGTTAAACAGTTTTGTCGACCCGCATTCTTCTTTTAATCATATCGACGATGTGCTGATTTTGTTCATTATGCGTACTTTATCCAATATATAGGAGTGGAGTATGGACAGTAAATTATCCAGCGAATATATGGCTGTACCGAGCTCGCGACTGTTGATGAGGAAGATACGTACATTATTGCAAAGAAACTGCTGCGGACGCTATGACTCTTGATCGAGCACATCTTTTCGATCTTTTGTATGTGATGAAAGGTATAGAGAAGCTGAGTCACCAGCAATATATTCTGTAGTGAACATATATATCGAGCAAGAAAAACACCACAATAATTGATTATCAAATTAAGCGTCATCATATACATCTATAAAAATTAAAAATATACGTTCGTTGGTGAAGGATCCTTCACTCTTGATAAGGACCATAGTTTCTGGAAGTGCCACTCTGTCATTTGCTTTTTGGAGGCACGCGCTCGGGTGGAGAGAGCAACAGGGAACAGACAGCAATACCAGCAAGATGGCGAAGCGGCGATTGGCCGATGAAGCCGCTGATGAGCGCCATATCATGCGCATCATGCCGTTGGGTGCCGGAAACGAAGTTGGACGATCGTGTATCATCCTGAAATTCAAAGGCAAGACCATCATGCTGGACTGTGGGGTGCATCCTGGATACTCGGGGCACGGTAGCTTGCCATTCTTTGATGGGGTCGAGGCGGAAGAGATTGATCTGTTGTTGATTACGCATTTCCACATCGACCATGTCGCGGCACTACCGCATTTTACGGAGAAAACTAATTTCAAGGGGCGCGTATTCATGACGCACCCGACGAAAGCGGTTATGCAGATGATGCTGCGCGATTTCCTGCGCGTGTCCAATATTTCCGTGGACGATCAGATCTACGACGACAAGGATTTGAACAATTGTGTCGCAAAAGTTGAAATTATTGATTTCCACCAAGAGAAAATGCATAATGGCATCAAGTTCACGCCTTATAATGCTGGCCATGTCTTGGGTGCATGCATGTACTTGATCGAGATCGGCGGCGTCAAGGTGTTGTACACAGGCGACTATTCGTTGGAGAATGACCGTCACTTGATGGCGGCAGAACTGCCTGCGTGTTCACCCGATGTGCTTATTGTTGAATCCACTTACGGTGTGCAAGTGCATCAGTCAGTTGTTGAACGAGAAGGACGGTTCACAGGCCAAGTCGAAGCAGTTGTACGACGTGGGGGACGGTGTCTCATTCCAGTATTTGCGCTGGGGCGAACACAAGAGCTGCTGTTAATATTGGATGAACATTGGCAGGCACATCCAGATCTACAGGACATTCCGATCTACTTCGCCTCAAAACTCGCTGCGAAGGCGTTGCGCGTCTACCAGACATACATCAACATGATGAACGATCGCATCCGAAAACAAATCGCAATATCGAATCCGTTCCAGTTTGAGCACATTTCGAACCTGAAAAGCATGGAAGATTTTGATGATTCCGGTCCGTCTGTCGTGATGGCCAGTCCGGGTATGTTGCAAAGTGGTGTGTCTCGGCAACTCTTTGAACGGTGGTGCTCAGATAAACGAAATGCCTGTTTGATTCCTGGGTACGTTGTGGAAGGCACACTTGCGAAGAAGATTTTGTCGGAGCCGACCGAAATTGTGGCATTGGATGGTCGGATCATTCCCATGAACTGCACTGTAGAGTACATTTCCTTCTCGGCACATGCGGATTTCGTCGGCACGAGTGGGTTTGTGGAGAAACTGGTGCCGCCAAACATTGTGCTTGTGCATGGTGAAAAGAACGAAATGATGCGTCTCAAGTCAGCACTGAACAAGAAGTTCAACGATCCAAAGATCTACCACCCGAATATCTTCACACCTGCCAATATGCAGGAGATTGTGCTGGAATTCAAAGGTGAAAAAATTGCAAAGGCAATCGGTGGGTTAGCGTGTGAACAACCACAAAATGGAAAGGTGATCTCAGGGTTGTTGGTAGAGGTGGACTCGCAAACGCACTTGATGGACAAGGAAGATCTTTCGACGTATACGAAATTGATCAGTGGATTGATTACGCAGCGTCAACACGTTCCTTTTGAATATCACTCATTCGACGTTCTCATCACGTTTATCAAGCAAATGTACGAAAACGTGGTACATTTGGAGAAAGAAGACAGGGTGATTGTCTGCGAGCAAGTGGCCGTGACACGTTGTACGAAAGAAAAGATTTTGGTGGAATGGACATCATCCCCAACTGCAGATATGATTGCGGACTCGATGATTGCACTCGCGATGCACGCTCAGGCCAGCCCGGCGAGTTTCAAATTGAGTGGTCAACCTACTGCTGCCTGTCCACATGATCATTCGAAGAAGACGAGCGATGGCGATCATAATCATGACCATGTCAAACAAGAGCAACCGATCGAGGAAAATAAAAAGGTAAAGGAAGAAGAGGTTTTGGTCAAGGAAGAAGAGGCTTTGATCAAGGAAGAACCGCTAGAAATGGGAGCTGCTTCGGAGTTGGAAAAGGCAGCGAAAGATTTGGGTGAAGCAGACCAGGATGCTCTCAATTTGCTCATTGTGTTCCGATTACTGAAGGATCAGTATGGGGATGTGGATTTAGATTTTGAGACCAACAAGATCCATATTCGTACCCCAAGTGGTATCGTTGCTGTGATCGATCATACCACACAGGAGATTGAATGTCAAGACGCAGCATTCAAGAAGAAACTGCATGATACTATCCAGCGGATCGAAGATGCGCTAAAACCAATTGCGATCTCTTAAGAATACATCTTCAAAAAAGTCATGTCAGGCTTGAAAAAATTTGAATCAGTACATACATATATATTCGCGATCAGCATTAGTTTCTCCTCATATGCTCCTTCATTCTTTACTCGTTTGTTCTTGTTCACTTTTCTGTTGTTTCTGACGTGCAAGCTCGACTTCTTCGACGTTTAGCTCAGACCCATCGCTAGCAATCACGGGGTCGGTCAACGCCTTGCGATACCACGTCGAGAAGCGACCGAAAGTATCATTTTTCTTACGAATTTCCTTAGCTATATCAGTGGAGATTTCCAACTCCGCATCAGGTGTCTTCCCTGGCTTCACCTGACGACGTGGGATCGGGATTTGATTTGGGAAATCTTGAGTCACGGGATCATACCCAAAGCCTCGCAATGGCAGGTTCGCTGTGTTCAAAATGTACTGGAATTGCTCCTCGGAATAATGCCGGAAAGAAGCCCCAATTTTGCCACTCCGTGGGACGTATGGACCGGATTTCTCTCCACTGGTGGCCATTACGTCTTCAATGCGTTTTTCCCATTCGGTACCTTCAAGCGTTGGGAGATCGGTGATGAAGAGGAAGACACGTCGAAGGGTCTCCGCTCTACAGAATACATGAACAAACATATAAAAGATAAAGCGTTAGACCAACACTACGAATCATATTTTTTTGAAATCCAGAAAATAGCTTACCGATGCACCAAGAGATCTTCGTATCGCACGACGATGATCGGGATATCGACTTTCGATGTCCAATAACGATGGAATTTCATCCAGACATCGATTTCATTGCGCAACAAGCCATCCCAACGCTCGGCAAATCGCTCGTATTGACTCTCATGGAGACTTTTGTTGTGAGTATTTGTGAGCGTCATGTTGAAATACGAGTCAATGGCGTCCCATGGGTTCCTCACCACGAGAATAGCTTTCTTGGCATTAAACGGTTTCCACCCGACACGCTCGGGGAAATGTGTCTTCACGAACCACACCGAATCATCCACAACACCCTGCATATATAATCCAAGTTAATAATCCATTAACATCACACACACATAAGCAAAGCTGCGCAGATAGAATGCTCTTGTACCTCGCCTTTCATGCCGTACTGCAGTAACTCCTGGCTGAGCGTGCGATCTGGGCGGGTATCACAACCAGTGTACACGCCCGTGATCTTCTCGAGCAGACCACGCATTAGGGAGTTCCCAGATCGCGGGTAACTTACAATAGCGATCTTTTCGCCATTGTGTTCTCCCTGCGCAAGCCAGCGCATCGATGGATTATCTGGATCCTGCGTGGGTTTGGTGGTGGCTAGGGATGATTTCGCATCACCATTGATTGTGCCATCAGTGCTAGGACTGTCATTATCTGACGGCTGCTTGTCCGCCAACGCGAGCGCGGCGATGGCGTCGATTCCCTGCATCACCTGTTGTAGTACCTTCCGTGCAACAATGCAAAACGGGTTCCAGTTCCAATTCAATTCAATACTACAAACAGACACACATAAAAGTGAAAGTAAAGACGTCAGCCAGATCCACCTGGAACGATTGGAGACGAACGCAAGAGAGTGAACGTGCGTGGGATGGATACAACAGATGTCGCACACATACATGAGTCGTGGCAGGTAAAGCACGATGTGAAGGTAGGCGCGAAGAAAGGACACACTGCCGTCGACCACGGCCTTCTTCATACGCCAAAATATTCCAACGCCAATAGAATAGCCAGAGAACGAAGAATTTCTTGCTGCTACTCCTTCGGTACAAAAGAGTGTGTGCGAGCGCATGAGCAGCAGCCGATCAATGCTTCTTCCAGTTGGTCACGTGACGCACCAACCAAACCCACCAAAAAAGAAACGTGTACCAGAAACGGTGGTACAAAAAATGATACAGTACATTACCCGAATACAAGATTGGATGAAGAATTTGTTATTTATGGGGAAAACCCGTATACTTCTATTTATGAAGTAACACACTAATTTATGTAAAATACCTTCTAGTGTACGGAGCTAAAAACATCCGATATTTTTGCATGCATCCAAGAGAAGATTTTTCATGCTGTCTTGCCACCTTTTAGCTAGAGATGAACGAAAAAGCAGACGATGGTGCAGCCGTTGACTGTTGATCCGGTTGAGCTATCGGAGCGGTGGACAGATTGATTGGACCTGGGATAGTACTGGAGGACGATGATGCCGTCGAAGTCGAAAGGTTACCACGTAAAAAGCTGAATGACGTTGGTGAGCTAATCTCTGGCTCTGAAGGTGCAGCAGGTGTCGACAGGAAGCCAAATGCTGAGTACGAGGTCGTGGACGACATTGATACCGCGGCGATGGGTGCAGGATCTGTTGGCACGGATGATGAAAATGAGGACGTAGACTGCGACAGATCGCTCAGTCCCATGGGGCGACCGTGGCTGCTGGAGGAGAGCGAATCATCACGGACACTCAATCCAGAAAATACTGAGGTCGATACTACTGGTTCGTTAGTCGTTGGGCATTCAAATTTTGGCGATTCCCCAAGTGATGACACCGTTGAACTCTGCAGGAATCTAAACGCAGACGATGACGAGCTGGCGGCCAAATCCGAATCGACGGGCTGGGTGCTCTGCAGGAAGCTGAACGCGCTGGAATCTGCAGCTGTTGCCTCCGAGGTTGTCGAGGCCAAAAATGGGAATCTGGAGGTCGAGGCAGTCGATTCTGATAACGGTATCAATGGGTTTTCTGCGCCGGCAACAGTAGACGACTCACTGTTCACAAATCCGAATGCTGACACAAGTGGCGTGCCATCAGATCCAACTAGTGCGGTCGATGGCTGCTTTACAACTGGTGGAGGTGGTGATAATGGTACGGAATCCCCTTGCGCGGCGCGTTGGATTCGTTTGGCTAGTGCATCCGCCTTTCGCACAAGACCTGATCTCAATTTCTTAATCTCGTCGTAATTTGATGGACGACTAGCTCCTATTATGACCGAGTCAATACCCTGCGTTTGAATTTTCTCGACTGTGCCATGCAATTGTGCCAGCTGATCATTCATGCCTGTGATAGGACCTGTGGATTGCTGTTCTCGTCGAATGAGATCCTCAAGCTGTTGCTCAATCGCGACGAGTTGGTCATTGTACCCGTTCAGTTTCACCATAAAATCCTCACCTTCCTTCTCCACATCATTCTCTTCATCTTCCATGGGTGGTGGAATGTACGGCATCATTAATGTGGAAGGATTGGCGGTTCGTCCATTGTTCATTAACTTTTTGAATCGTAGCACTTTGTGTGACGACGCAAATGACGCCAAGATCCCTCCCACTTCGTCCAAGCTTTTGTTCTCAACGTTGATGGAATTGATGCTAACTAGTGCACAGCCAGGACAAATTGCAGGATGTAACTCCAGGTAGCCTTTACCACCCGAAGGCAGAGGGATGAAGCGTTCAATCACAGCCATATCCGTGATCGTGCGATCAAGCATGACACCCATTGGACCAGGTGGCAGCTCAATTTCTAGGATGACTTCTCGTAGTGATTCAGTGCAAGGAACTGGCTCAAGCGCTTGTGGGGCGGGTTGCATAATTTGTGATTGCCCAACAGCATCAAGTGGATGCGATTCGTCTGTATCATCCATGCTGAGTCCTTCAAAAGCATCATGAATAGGGTCGGAGACGACACTCTTTTCGATAACATGGTGGGCACATCAAGAATAAGTGAGTATGGTTGCCTTCAAGAAGAGAAAGTGATCGAAGCAAAGCACAAACCTGAGTCGGTGGAACAAGAGGTACCCCTTCTGGTTTAGATGTCGGAGCTAAAAGCGCATCAAACACATGAGGCTGCGGAGGAGATGGCGTTGGTACTGATGACAAAAACGAGAATGCTGACACTGGTGGTGCTTCGACTGGCTGACTCGGTCGTGCAGGCTCAGAATGAGCATAGCCTCTTGTAGGTGGACCGGCAATTACAGGTGTACTCACACCTTCTGAGAGATAGCTAAATCCGGACACATTGGATGCCGGAGCAATAGGATTTTTGTGTTCAGCATCAACAATCGCTGAAGGTGCAGCTATTGGGGTGGCAGATGAGAGGAAGCTGAATCCGGACACTTCTGTCGATGCAGGAGGCGCCGAAGACGCTAATGGAGGTGATGGAGGAGCATTAGAGAGAAAGCTGAACGCAGATTTTTCACTCGGAGGTGGTTCTGATGCTACTGCTGACAAATTGGATATAGAAGTGTGTTCATCCGGTGACTGAGTGAGGAATCCGAACGCAGAAACGTTTTCACCCATTGGAATGGAATATGACGCCTGACTACTGGCTGAGCTGACAGGAGAGTGGAATGATGGCATCAGATCCTGCTGGACCATAGATGCATCGATTGGGGAGCTTTGTACCAAACTAGATTCGGACGCTTGAAGAGAAGAAGGTGGAGGGACATACGCCTTGATCACATTGTATACCTGTACACAATATACTCACAATGCGATTAATGATGCAACAATGCACGGCGGTAATTCTCGTATTCATTGTCAGACACACCTTTTCCGCTCGAGCGCGAAGCATCTCCTTTCGAGACTGACACAACTCTTGGAGAATGTACTGCCGCTCCGAATAGTAGCACTTGTAAAACTCCGATTCGTTGCTTTTCAGCAACGCATCGAGCACCGACAGCGCCTTGCCTTGTACCTATGCACCACCATTTTTCAGTCTCCAATAAGCCATCTACTTCCAATCATTTCATGACTAGACCTCGATGGTCACCATACCTGCCAGAGTGTATTCTGGAATTTGCCATTGAGGAGCTCGCAAATATACTATTAGGAAAAACAAGACACGAACATCCTGGTTATCAATAATTTCTATTCGTTGATAATATACAGGCATGTGCCAATCGGATCATATAATGGTTGCTGCCACCAGTACCTCATGGTCGAGCGTGTGCAGGTACCGCAATAGCTTCTGTAGTACGTCTCGTGGCGGGAATGAAGACGACCCAATCGATGAGCAAAGCTCCGAGATCAGTGCGCCCTCGAGATCTGTCTGGCGATGCCCTTGTGCCGTCGGCTGAAAACCCTGTTTCCACCGTGCAGCTTGTGATTCGTACGTGGAAGAAGGTGCGGGGACGCGCTGCAAATGCATATCTCTTCTCTCTTCTTCGAATGACGAAATCGACCGCGACTTTGCGATTGTGGGACAAAATGGTGATGACCATCATCGTCAGTGCCGAAGAAAGTCGAAGAATATAGAAATACTGGCCAATTAAATGATTGTTTTAAATTAGAATGTCTTTCTATTGGATAAAACTTGAGACGATAAGCGAGATAGTCGCTTGTGGCCAAATACTTGAAAAATTCGGTCCAGATAATTACAATGGCTACCATTCTCCTAAGATGCAATGGCATGCTGCCTTGGTCATCATTTACTCATTTATTTAATTCAGAATTGTGGTCTAGTTCCTGGTACACTGGACGTTTGGCATGTGATGATTGTTACTAAACGGGTTCAAAAAAACACCGATGCCTGCTTTTCATAAATAACGGGCCGGATAATAATTGGTGATGGTGTTGGCAGATTTGCCTTGCTGTAGTCGTTAGCATTACCGTCCAGTAACTGATTGTCGTCTTTTTCGCGTGGAAAATCGTCAGAGGCATTGTAATTATCGCCATTCTCTCGGTAATCTTGGCCAATGGAATCGGCATCATCCACGGAGAATGGTTCACTCCGTTGATCACCATTATCAGAACCCTCGCGAACGGAGAAAAGTGTTTCGCTTTGGGAAAAATTGGAGATGATAGAGGACGCACGCCGACCGTACCTAGCACTTTGATCGTGGTGGAGCTGTGATGTATGACTGCGGCTTCGCATATCGTTTCGTCTTCTTCTCATTTGAGATGTATTTCCTCCAACTATACTCACTGAGCCGACATCGTGAAGAAGTTGACCGATGCTCACTCGATGTTTCAGTTGAGCGACCTTGGGATCGGTCAACGAAGCACTCCTGATGCTCCAGAAGATATGATCACGCGTCACTTTACAAGACGTGAAGAAGTGAAATTTCAGACTAAAGTACTCCGATTCCAAATATTCATACCAGATAGATTTGGCAACTCGCTCACTTTTGCCTGCATTTCTGAGTTGTCCTGTAGCAGGTACATTGGCATCTTCTAGATCAGAAATTGTCGCTTTCGCTTGCTTTAGATATTGCCACACGCTTCCACTCATAGCGATGCGTTCAGCTTTGTATTGCAACTTCGCAAATGGACCAGTTTCGAATTGAAGCTGCGGCTGTTCTGTGCCTTCTTCATTTGTGATGACAGAAAATGCGAAAGGTACAAGCGTTGATCCTGGTTCCAGTTGTGACAAATCTGATGGGACTTCGAAGATCACGCGTGCTGCTGTATTTTTCACACTCACTCGGATACGGTCAGACGGTAGCAGAGGAGAAGCATCATTGTCCTCCGAATAGCCATTGGTAACGCTAGCGTCAGGGTCGCCGTTGTCACTAGCGATATCGCAATCGTGATGCTGGCCGAGAAAGAATTTGGAAAACACCAACGCCCCGTTTTCATGTGTTAGCGTTGACATCGACGGTGCATGGCGTTGTTTAGGAATCTCGATGCCGTTGGGAGTGGCGAGCGCCGATAAATCTGTCAATGGAATCTTCAGAGACCCTCCGCAGGGTCCTTTACATGCTAGCTCGGTTGCTTCTACAAATAATTTGCTGGTGAATCCAGCTGGCATGCCACCACGAAAGACCACTCCGAAATCGTCAGCATTGAGTGTGATATATCCAAAGAGCCGATTCAACTTGCCATAACGTTCATCCAGCTTGGCTAATTCGCTCTCCAAATAGGTGCCATCACGCATTGAATCCAGATTTGCCAGCCCGACTGAGCTTGATTCTGCTTTCTGACGAATGATACGTTGTAAGCACGCATGACATGTTGCTGCAGTTTCGCATAGATCGAGCTTAAATGTCATGTCCAATAAAGAGACGGAGATATCGACAGGGAACTCGTTAATGCGCTCCAAGTTGCTGACTAAATATGCAAACGAAAGTGGTGCTGAGTGATCCATCGACAATGAGAGACGAGACGACGAAGCAGTAGGTGACGCGACAGGCAAATGAAGTTGAACACTCAGCCCCCATAACGCACATGCGAGTTCCTTAAGATGTGGGAACTGGTTGAACCGTTCAAAATAGCTCAGCAGATTGCGAATAGAGAGACTTGGATGTGGCTCAGATTTCCCAAACAAGGTAATTTTATTGCTACGGAAGTCGACCAGGGACTTGAACACACTGAATATAGCATCCGCATCTGCCTCATCAATGCCCACCATCTCACGTGCTTCATCAGAGTATTTGCGCAATTTTGTAACAGATGGGGAATCTCCGGCGATGCTGGAGTTCAGCGGAGCATCGTAGAGCGACAGCCGACGTCCCTGGATCTTAAACTCACCCGTAAGAGCCACCTGAGCGTTGCGGGCTTCCAGCAGTGGACCAAGCTCGACACATAGCAAATGTTGCGCAGCATGACGAACGACAAACGGAAGCATCCGATTGATAAAAAGTTTCATAACTGTGTCATGATCTTTTCCTCGTTGTGTACTGTTTGCTTGGCGCTCATAGTACACCAAGCTCATCAGCTCGACATGCAATTCTTCCTGAGGGACACTCCACCCATTGATCGAGTCAAAGACTAATCCAATATCTGCCACAAGTTGAGCCTCAATATTCAGTTCGTCACAATGGAAGCTTGGAAGCCTTCCTTCTGTCGAGAGTTTAAAGTTCTTCGCACGGAGCTTGAAACCACGCGTTGCTGGAGTCGAAAGATGGAGAAAGACATGAGGAGCGGATGAACGTGTTTCGATGGTAAACTTTGCGTGAAATGACGGAATCCAGATGTCACCGATGCCTATATAGATTCCACCGCTGCCGAAGCGCATGGAGTAGCCTTCAAATTCGGGTAGATAGTGCTCTTGTTTGGATTTTTCAATTCCATGCAGCATTTGATTCGACAAATGTCGTAGTTCAATGTACTCTTGCCATACTTCTTGGTTTTCAGGGTGTAATAATGACGGATTTTCGCGCATTTTTTCAAGTTTTGCGTCAATACTACTTCGTTGCTTGGTGAGAATCTCTATTCGCTTGAAATTCGAAGTTTTCTGTGCATTCCATTGCTTGTGCAATTCCTTCTTTCGAATCTCCACGCATTGGTGCACTGAATCCATCATTTGCTTGAGTTGGACCAAGCGTTGATCACGAATGCTGGGATCGTTAATTATTTTGTCTCCTTTGGCTGGCGCAAGCAGCTGCTCGATGTGAGTGATATAATTGCTGAGTGATGTGGTTGATGTACTATCATGGAGCGCTTCAATACAGCCCAATATCAGCAGTGCTGTTTCGTCCACACTGCGTGTTTCCGTCAGGGTATTTTCGTGTATCAGCAAATGACGAACGATATCCTCTTTCGAGTACTCACCCAGCGTCCCACGTACAGCAACCAAGCGACGAAATGTCAGAATGGCAGGTAAATCCGCCTCCTTTAGTACTTGTACAGTCTCCTCAACACTCATCAATCCATCCATTTCATCGTTCACCGCTACTAACACATCTCCTTTTTGTACTAGTCCCGTGGTTTCGATGGTCCCTTTCTGTGACTTGCCATCCACCGGCGCAAATCCGACAACTTTCATCTGCCCACGGTCCAGGGCGAGTTTCAATCCAAACGGCCGAGAATCGCATTGGATCTGCACAAAACTCGCATCTTTTTGATCCTGCAGTGTCTTGAAGAGCATAGAACCACGGCGTTGCATGTTGATGCGATCGCTGGAGGCCGTACTCTCCATCGAGATTTGTCGTGCAGCCGGTGATGATAATAACTTGGTCAGACTACCACCATTCGTAGAACTGTTTCTACCCTCAGTGGATTGTTCGTCGGCAGCCAAAACAAGGTAGTCACGTAAGCGCACCTGTGAAGACGGAGACAGCGCTTCGTTTAACAAGCTCTTGCCGGACAGCGCCATCCTTCCCTACTTTCTCGCTTTCGTGTCTTGGGCTTAGACTTAATAACAAGTGCGGAGTGTTTGTAACGGCGTGATGAGATCCAGAGCAAGGAAGGGGTGTCACCCTCATCACTATATTGTACTGTACTTTAATGAATATCCCATTTTCATACAAATTCCAAGTATACAACGGATGTCATGAAGGAATTGAAGGTGGCTTCAACCTCTATGTGGGTTAATTAGCCGCCAAATTTTGGTGAAATACGTAGTGTGGTATACACCAATTTTCGTTTGAAGCTCTTTACGAGAGCGATTGATGCACCAATAATTTATACTGCAACTGTCACTCAAAATAATATGTCAACGATGCGAATGGAGACATCGCAACAGCCCACATATTTGCTGCTGGTGTTGAGCGGATTAGAATTTCTTGTAGAACAGGAGATTCGCGCCAAATTACAGGTTTGACTCATGTGGGTTGGCTTCTAGGAGAGCTTCTGTTCTGTTCCAGCCAATTATGCATGTGGTTTTGTGCATCATCGATCCCACTGATTCCGATTATGATGCTTTTTCAATGTGTTTCGTATAACGAAGGTGGAGTATTTAGAGATTTGCAGCGTCAAACATGACCCACAAAAGCCACACATCAATGTGATGCAAGGTGAAGCAGCCGTTGGTCGGATTCTACTGCGAACAGCATCTCCACCCGAGCATGTGAAGAAATTGCAGTCTGTCCAGGTAGGCACACTGAGCATGTTGCAGACGCCACAATAGTTGCAACGCAAATGCTTAGCTAACACTAAGTTTGAGTGATTTGTCAGTCAGTGCTCGCGTTTTTAGCCAAGAGCGACGACATTATTACGGATCGAGTGGATGGTGTCAACCAAGTTGCAGTACGTATCCGTTAGTTTGTCAATATAGCATCTTGATAAGGCTATCCAATCGTATTTATTAAATTGGATGTTCACGTTACTAGGAACTTGTCATGGCAGCCGACTGGACGTCTGCATTGCAATTATGGAAGGTGCATGCTATCCAACCAACAGATAAGCCCACATTCAGGGGATCCTGTGTACGAGATGGTAAGCATGCCTACAAGTCGGTCGATATCGCTGGGGAAATTGGTGGTTGCGTCATCGACCAATTCGGATGGGAGGTGAACTTGACTACATTCGACATTGAGATTGTCTGCATCCTCTTCCATAATTACATGGTCGCGGGCATTTCACTGGCGGATACTACGAAGAGCCAATTTCGAAGCCGCCTTGCCAATGAAGACCGATCCACTGTGACAGATGATGCACATTATGTATCCACGTTGCGGCCAAGTACAGCGTTTTTGATGTTTCAATTGGCGCAGTATCAAGTGGGAGATGTCTTCTTAGATTCCATGTGTGGTGTTGGTACCATTCCGATCTGCTGTGTTGAATATGCAGAGAAACGCGTCTTTGCTCTGGGTGGGGAAATCGATCCGCTTCCTGTGGGCAAAGCGGGGCAAAACGCGCGGTCTCACACTCGCCCTGTGGAGATCGCCCAATGGGATAGCACACAACTGCCACTTAGAAGTGCGACCATTGATAAGGTACTGGTCGATATGCCCTTTGGCGTACGTTGCGGCAATCACCGTATCAACAACAAGGTAGGATAATGGCCATAAACTTTGAGTGTATTGCTCAAGAAGACTGATTATTGCGCTTTGGCTCACCTCATTCCTCTGACCTCAATGTAGATCTATCCGAAGATTATGAAGGAATTGCTGCGGATATTGCGTGATGGAGGACGTGCTGGTAAGCGCCGCCTGCCACGATCACGGAGACTATTGTTATTGAGCTGACTATTTTCTACTGTTTTAATATGATAGTGATCCTAGTCATGTCGAAGAAACTTTTCCGATCAGCGATTCAACACCTTCAGTTCACAATGATTGCTGATTACGATGTAAATATTGGCGGGCTGGGGGGTGGCATCTACGTTCTGGAGAAGCGGAATTCGTCACCCTGCGCAACATCGAAATAATAGCAATAAATATTGCAATATCTTAAGTGTCGTTCACAAAGAGTGATAGAGCAGTTGGTCATCATCGCCAACCATTAGTACCAAATTTTTGCCGAAAATGTGACAAGATCATTTTATTGGCCAAAATAATATGAACAATCGCAATTCTTTGCCGGAAAATATTTGCAGTGATCCCACCGTGATATCTCGTTAAATTCATTTTCGCCTCACGAAAAAAACATCGAAGCATACAAACGGAACAGCGGAAATGGGGGGAAAAGGAAGCGGTAAGCGGCTGACCGACAGCGAGCGCATGGAGATCATCGCGCGGCTCGAGGATAAGACAAAACCACTCTCGCGTGCCAAGTGTGCGCGGCTCTACGGAGTCACGCCGGCAGCGATCAGTAAACTCATGAAGGTCAGTCAAACCGTCAAGAAACGGTACTCGGATGCTGGGGCTGAATCAGGCCATTTGCGCGACAAGCGGCAGCGCGGAGGATTTTCCAAGAATATGTGCTTCGAGGACGAACTTTACAAATGGATTTGCTCCATTCGCGCGCGAAAGATCCCATTGCTGGTCGCGCACGTCCAGCAGAAGGCGAAGCTTCTGGCGGCCAAACACCACATGAACGAGGACTTTAAGGCCTCAAACGGATGGTACTATCGTTTTTGTGCGCGATACGGCCTAGCGCCAGCATCTTTACATGCAGGCGGTGGAGCAACCAGCAGCATTAGCAATGGTATCAACGGTATGGAGATGCATCGAACAGGCGAGGAATTAACTTCCGAGGATAGGGAAAGCAAGTACCGATCATCAGATGACCCAGAAACGTCAGAACATGTCAAGGTATTGCGGGAGAAGGTCAAAGAATATGGCGCAGAGTTTGTGTATACCGTAAGTGAAGCACGACTGTTCTATCAGCTGCTGCCGAGTACATTACGGCCGCCTACACTTATGGCAGGAGGCAATCAGGAAGAGCGAACGGCTGGAATTGGTAGTGATGGCAAGCCCACTGAGCCGCGGGTGTTGTTGCTTGTGTGTGCCAATGGCTCAGGGACACACAAGATCCCGTTGCTCGTGATAGGCAAGGAGAAGTCACCGCAATGTTTCACGGCCCATCCAACGAAACTGCTCGGTGGTAACAGCACCAGGTATGTCAGTCAGCGCGAAGTCTGGTGCGACAATCAAACCTTCCAGTACTGGTGTCAGGAAGTCTTTTTACCAGCAATTCGACAGCGCACTACGCGACCTGTGCTGCTTCTTGCAGAAAACCCAGGCGGCCACCTTGTTAAGTTTGAACAGGAAAACGTCTCGACACTGTTTCTTCCTATGCGTGCAAACCATAATAACACCTTAACAAGCAGCAGCGATGGACATGGGAATTCTCTGATTGTCGCCAATCCTGCGGGTGCGTTCGAACCAATGCAACACGGCGTAATTCGAGAGCTCAAGCGTCGGTATAAGGTATCGCTATTTCAAGAAATGCTAACTTTTCTCGAGAAGGGGGAGGAGGAAACATATGTGTTGGTGCAGCGCGCATTGAAGAAACCACATGGCACGGCTGGGGTCGCGTTTGGACGCTTGCCGCATTTATTGGATGCTATGGAACTGCTCCGTGAAGTATGGGGCATGATTTCTCCACAACTGATCCGAGAGTGCTGGACAAAGACAAACTTATGTCCGGACGATGCCCTTTCATCGATGACCGATATCATTCAACCAGCAACGCCATATGTAGAGATCAGCGACGATGTAGTTGTGTTGGAGCTCTGTTCCATGCTACGTAATGTCACGATCGTGAACGACCTGTCGATGCTGGCGAAGGAGTTGCGGCTATGGCTGTATGCTGATGACGATTCCAGTGAACGCATGCAGCAAGAGCTGCTGCATGACATCCAGCTTTTGCTTCAAGAAGAAGAACATGAAGGAAAAGGTGACAGTAGTAGCACTGTTCCGCAGCAAGAACAGTCGCAACAGCAGCAAAGTTTACAGCAGCAGTCACAAGCAATGTCGACCTCTCCTGTTGATCCGACGCAATTGCAAATGCCTGGTGACGATGGATTTGCTAGTCTGGCGATGGGCAACGTAAATATTGGCGCCGCTGCTCTTTACCGCTCGGATCTGGTCATGGACGCCAATTTGACCACACTTCGCGAAAAGCGCAAGATAATTAACATAGCACTACATGCGTTAGCGAACGCTGAGGAAGCGTTAGACGAGCACATTGTAGTAGAACATTTTGGCGAGCAGGTGACTGCTGAAGCGCGAGAGCAGCTTGCATTGGTACTGCGCAATCTGCGGCGCATTCACCGAGGTAAGCAGTCCAGTCTCGCCACAGATGCACGTTCTTCCGCAGAAACAATGACAGCAGCAGCACCTGCGGGTACTGTGGCTGCTATGAATGGATCAGACATGCTCGTCCCTACGAACACTTCCATCCAGGCTGCGCACGAATACTTTTATGGGAGCACTACGACACACCAATTCTGATGATCAGGTGACCATATTTCGATCGTGTGATTGGCTAAATTTTGTATAAGAAATATGATTTTATTGGCTGTAATTTTACCTCATAGATTTCATTGGTAGAAAATAAAGTTTTCATTTGACCTACATTCCTAGTTATGCCACAAGCCCACACGAAAATGACACCATCCCGCATTCAACCAGCGGGAATCGCTACCAACAGTGGCGATGGCAACAATGCACGAATGGAACTGCGTGAACGTGTGTTGGCGCTGATTAACGCGAGCAAAGTACAGCAGATGGAGCAAATGGCGACATTTCAGTCACTCGTGTGGCGTTTTGAAACTTCATTTCGGTTGTGGGTATCATGGACATGGAGGAAAATAACGCAACCACAGCAGTTAGAGGAAGAAACATACGACAGCATGCCATGGGAGCGCGAGCTAGAAGAGTTGAGACGATGGGTTGTGCGAGATAAGAGCGCGATGAGGCATGAACTGGTCCGGTTATTGGCTCGTAATGCAACGTTGAGAAAGAAGAGCAGGAAGCGTCAACGTGGCGAGATATTCCCACCAGAGGATTCAGAGAAGACGGATGTGAACGTCAAGCATGTGATAAACTCGATCACGGCGCTGATGATGGTGTGGTTCTTACATGAGCAAGGGCTCGTGCGGTTCGAAGATGTATTGGTTGCTGTTCCTGTCTCCTCATCACAACCTACTGGTAATGAGATGCGATGCGCTTGGGTATGTGGCCCCATTCACGAACTTCTCTGTAGAGCATCAGCCCCTATATGCTGGATAGATAAGAGTAGACAGAAGCAATGGGGAGCGGGTGATATTACAACGCATGACATGGCCAAAAGCATACTACAGAACTGCGTGCGCGTTGCTTTCGGTAACGTGAAAGAGGTGGCTGTGTCATCACCACATGAACCGGCTAATGTTGATCCATACTTTATGGAAGCAAAGGTTATGGCGAAGCGTGTACTTCAAGGACTTTGTGACTATACGTCTACATTTTTTTCAATTCCATCGCTCCGAGTTGTCACAGATCTACTTGTGTCACTGCACCACGACAAGCAACAAAAAGATGGATGCAAAATAGTTCGGTTTGGTATCCCCATATCCACGAATGATGTTGCTGGGTTTTTAAACCCACTACTACTCTCATTCATCTCGAAATCACATATGGAGAGCCCTTATAACCAAAACGACATGGAGCAGATATTTGCAGCGTTTCAATCGTGTATCCCATCAGAAGTGATTGTTCAGGTGAGAGCATAAATTCGTAATTGCTTTTTCGGTGATACATTTATGTGCCAACTGACTTCTTTTACCATCCGTTAAAGCTTTTACGGCAGCTCGCGTATGAATCCAGCAACAACAATTCTACCGCACAAAGCCGAGTAGCAACCTTTAGCAATGGGATTATTTATCAATTGATACTGAGTAATGCATCACGGGATCATAGGTTTGCAGCCTACGTGCTCACATTAGCCCATGAGCTGGCAGAGACTGGATTACTCAAGGCTGATGCCGAGCCGCTGAGTCGCAGCCTGGAAATTGTAGCTACCATCTCAGAATCGCTGTTGTCACCACCATCGCGTTCCGCAGCGAGTGTTGACTGCTACCGAATGTGGTTTCGAGCACATTTTGGTACGAATGAAGAGCCAAAGCCCAATAAAGTATCCGAGGATGGTCAAAATGCAGCTGCATCCGGTGTGAGCTGTTTGAAAGATGCAACCAGGTGCTCATTGATAACAAGCAAACGTCAGTTGCAGTTCATTTGTGCATTCTTACTCGAGTATGATCGTCAACAAAGCAGATACGAGGAAAGTAATATACCAGCATTGCAATGGTCTGCCGAACATGTCGCTGTTCACCTCAGTGTGATAAAGAGCCATCAAAGTCAGCATCCAGGTGGATTGATTATGAGTTTTTGCTCACAAACGCGCACGCGCTATTTAGAATTGCTCAAAAAAGAAGACCGAGGGATGACGGCAGTATCCAGGAAATTACCAGCACTCCGAAGTAATCCCGTTCAACAAACAGTTTCCGACAAAACTCGCGCACTTGTTAGAGAAGAGGTTGCGTACTACCGAAAGAACGGCAAGTTCTCGTCTCAACTCCAAAAGTGGAAAACTTTCCAGTACCAAGAATGGAAGACCGACATTCTTCCATGTATTCTCGATATTTCTGTAAGCAACAGCATAATCAGCGAAGAATCTGAAGAAGGCGAACACAGTGGATTGAGTAAAGGTGCTTCCAATCAAGTCGCGTTTGTAGTTGCCCTCGCAAAGAACAACATGGTGCCAGCTATGCAATTTGCACAGTTTGTAACGAGAATGGAGACTTGGATAGAAAAACGCCGACAGGAGCTGCAAAACAGAGCCAACACGCGAAGAAGTAATGGACTAGTGAAGGACCTCCGTGATGAGACTGATCGTTTGAAGCGCATAGCGCTAATGAGAAGGACCAGCCCTGATTGTGCACAAATGAGCATTACAGAGCAACTTCGAAGAATTGGGGAGACACTATTAAGCGCATTTGAATTATTAAAAGTTGTCACGTATGAGTGCAGAGATGTACCTTCCAGAATCTCCGAGAACCAGATGTGTACGATTTGGGACTATGGGTTTATTAAAGTCTTTGACGCCCTAGGTGGAGACCTGGATCTATTCCTCCAATTTCAACTCTCATTATTGCTTCAGGTTAAAGGAGTTGGCAGCCACAAATATGAAGACGATTGTATGTCCATGTTGGAGATGTTTTCGCGGCATTGTTTAGCACAAGTTGTATGGGACGAACCAATTAAAGAAGGTCTCGTGAATACTCTGACTTGCGCTGCCACTGTTGTAGGCGCTTTGGTTATATCATTGAATGGAGTGAAGCAAGCCAGCGACTCTATTTCTTCAATGTTTAACCAATTCGATGCGAACATAACGAGCGAAGAGAATTGTGCAATCGTCACACAACCCTTTAGTGCAAGTATTATCAAGAAAAGTGTGTTCTGTACAGCTTTATTCCGCGTCATAAATGCCGGTCCCAAGTCTGCAATTGGTGTAGCTACTTCCAGTAACTTCCTGCCTCGCTCTATATCCAGGTTTATGGCCTGGATCTGTTATCGATCTATTCACTATAAGTATCCAAGTGAGATTATAGAAGTATCTCTCAGCAGCTGTGACGAAGAGCAATTGCGCACGCGTAACCTACACCATCACTTATTGCGATTTGTTGTTGACAACCAAGTTCTGCTTTACGACAAGCAATGGTACCGACATTTCGTCTGTCTCCACAGTGAAACCCATCAATATGAAACAAATCTTACCACGCAGCTACTTCGATATGAGCTTCGCTACGGACAAATACTGTTTGGCGAGCGCCATTCACCAGGGACTGCCGACATGTTCGATGATGTGCAACTATGTCTATTCATGATTGAAGAAACGTCACTCAATCGTGCTACCTCCAGCGGAGAAGTGTGTCGATGGATCATTACGGAAGTGTTCGCTATGGCTAGTCAGCTGGAATTTGAGAGCACGCAAGACAATCATCCCATCATAGTGGCATTGTGTGTACTGAACGATCTGATGCAGCGTTCAAGCAATGGTGAAAGCAATTTTCTGTGTTATGTGATGGAAATTTTCGTGAACAAGCTGAACACGATAGAGAAGAACATTTGTACAAACAAGAAACAGATTTTTCGCGTTGGATTCGAGTTATTGGGTTGCTGTCTTCGGCATGACACAGCACCACCGAAAGCAGAATCTATATTAAAGTTAATGCGGTCTCTGCAAAATGATTACGAACGTCGAATGCCATGGCAATGGGTGCGTGTCTTGTTCATGCTGACGGCGCGAGTGCTTAGTGATAGCGACGTGGATTCGCTTAGCCTTAAAGTTGAGAATCTCCCTGTTTCAATCCTTGTTCAATGGGGTCTCAACTATCACCTCATCCAGTCAATGCTGGAGAGTAAGACATCCCATGTTAAGAGAGACACGCCAATTCGAAGCAACTTGTTGCGGGCTCTTCAATGGTTAAACACCTTCTTTTCTCAGGTGTGGCAGCACATTTCAGAAACCGATCATCCTCTATTGGTGCAATCGAGCCATATTCAAGCTTCACAGGGCACAGTGGGTGTGTACGACCACTCTTTGATAGTGCCGACAATTTTTGCGACTTTCACGGACAGTGTACTATGCCAAGTTCAGTCTATCCGATGGCTCTATAAATGGAACTGGTTTGCCCTAGAGGACCCATTGACCACTATTGCAAGCAATTTGCACGAGTTCGCTTCATTTATTGCTGATCATGTTTTCCGCTGTTGCTGCACCCAATCAGATCATGGGATGAGCCGTCATGCATCGCCGCAACTAATTGAAGATCTCGCAGCGAGCGACTTGATGTTTTGGCTGGCCGCAGAATGGTTCCGTATCACCCTCGGAACTAATGCAACACCAGACTTCTTTTACCAACTGTTGCTGGTTAATGTAGGGTATCAATTATCCCTGAACACTGCCTTAGCTTCAAAGAAATTCCTAAGTGAGAGTCGCGATCAAACATCTATAGAGCCTTTAAAAAACGCGCTCTTTCTCATCCTGATCGGTGCGGTTGCTTTGAAGTCGAAGCAATTAGATCGTATTATCGCTCACAACGGTTCACTCTGGGTGAACCGATTCCCTCGCATCGCTCTCCACGTTCATACCTGCTGCAATAAAGAATCGTCGAAAAGTTCTACCTCCAAAGTTATCGATGCAACTGCAAATATGTTTGTAAGCATTCTTGGTAACTCGTCAAGCTTCCAAGACGTACTTTTATCAATTCTTCGAGAGGTTATAGCATTTGGAGTAGACAATGATATCGATCTTTTGGACCCTTCGATACCAGCCGATTTGACAAAGGTATGGCCACATTTGGGAGGTGCAGTGGCTCAACTTCAGATTCTATGCTTGGACGATTCTGCATACTATTAAGTTCGCTGGTTTTGACAAATTGTGGACTCTTCGTCACGATCAAATCTCGCTATGGATGCGTAATCACGATATAGGCGGGTGCAGTATGGAGTGATCTCTAGAGATTGATGGATATGTTATTATAGGATGCATTACATCGAAAATATGATCCTCCACCTACCAGTGTCAAGACATCGCGCTCATTATAGTTGTGTGATCAAGCTGCCTGTGCATTAAACTATCGATCCAGACCTTCAGACGGATTGTTAGGGCTGAATATTTGCACGAACTGGAAACTGCTCGATTGGAACGAGCTGAGCACACGACCACATTTGTGATCGTAGCCATATGAAAAGGATGATTACTGTGATGTTTTCGAGAAGACTCACAAAAGTTAGTTATCGCTCAAGCGAGATAATGACTCAATGCTTATTATCAATAAACATACCGCAATGACACCGCCATGTTGGTAACACTCTAGACCGCTTCCAAAACTTTTATTATCAGCTGATTTACTAATTTGGAGCCGGTGTTGTATAGTTCACGTCGAACATGGTATGTCTCGACAATTGAGTACACATGTCTTCAGATTGTAGTGCAGTCAAAGTATAACACAGTTATTTTTGCTGTCTGATGACACTTTGTAGGTCGAAGAGGACAACTTGTTCTCCGGTTGCCACGTGTGCCTTCTCCCTTTGCTGACGCTTTTATTGACGATCGTCGTTTCTTCTACTGGAAGTTCGCCTTTCTGAAGCCGCATAGCAGCATCCTTAAACTCTTGCTTAAAGTACGAAGGAAGCGGAGGTTGCACTTCCAGGACCCACTGCCAGTAAACTTCCTCCTCTTTACCAGTGTGAGGCACAATCAGACGAATTTCAGTCATACAAACCGGACAGCCGCTGTATGTCAAGGACAGTCAAAGAACAAGCTCAAGCTACAATGGCTTTGCGATCAAATTTCAGAGAAGTGACAGTATCTTACCACCGCGTGGATTGTCGAGGATACTTCGGGGAGATATCATGAACGGAAATGCAATTATCGCAGACGCATTTATGTTGACACGGGAAGAGCACTGACGTTGGGTATTGGAGTCCACAAAGCACACATTGCGTCTCGCTGGGGTAGGAGCCATCTGGCCGACGTGTGAATGGTTGCAGGAATCGGAATGCACATACCAACTCGAGATAATTTCGACTGAGAAGAATTTTTGGAGCCTTGATCTCCTTCTGCGGTGGCTGCATGGAGTTCGCACGATAGCGTTTCTTTACGACTTGATCTGTTGGTTGATGGTGCTGCTTTTGTTCGTGGTTGTGAGCGTGAGTGTTGGATGTGTTACCATCGAATGCTGCACGAAGATAGTCCTTGGATGCCATTGAGACAGAATGAGTTGAAGTAGGTTTTGCAAACGTGACTGGAGGATTTAATTGTCGCTTAGCTTCCGACGAAGTCGCGTCGCTAGTCTGCGTTAGTTCGTGAGAGTTATATGTTGCTATTGCGCAGTCCTTCGCGGAGAACGAGTCTTCATCGCTCGCGATTGGAACAACCGTTCCTTTGGACACTCGGTACTTGTCCATTTCTGATGGGGTAAAAACTTCTTGTCAGTTTTACGCCAAGGTGTCACTACTGACAGTGAGTGTGTGCGTCCGAAATACGCGATTAATGGAGAAACGCTGTGCTCTATCGACAACTCCTCCGCTGCCTAGGTTCAGGGTGATCCAGAACAACGTCCCTGTCAGATATCTGCTCTCGATCTCGATTTATAGCCACGTCATAAGAAATGGAGTGAGAACTAACGATGTCAACAATTTTATGAGTGTGTGTCCAAGAATAAATTGATCACCGTGTTGGACTGATGAATAAATTACATACTAACGATATCGACCGAACACACCAACTTGCTACCGTGTTTTTGAATAAAATCAAAAAATAGGATATTGATGCGTAGCAGACGGCCATTCTAATCGTAGGTACCATAATTCACACTCATGACAGGCCACGCAAGTGGCATCAACCTGTGGAACAACTTGCTTGCGTCTACCCTTCATGGTAATCCATTGCTTGAGATAATCCTGTCGAGAATACTATATGCGGCATAAAACAATCGCTATCGCCTAATCTCCCCTTCTCGTTATTGTGGTTCCTTTGGGTATTATTGTAATTTCAAAATCAAAGACATCCGGATGGCCAACAAACTGTGCTGATCAATGGGCATTGGCTACTTCATAGTCGTGGTGCTATCACACTAACTCAAGGTACTAACATCTCTCGCAATAATCAACGACATATTGTTGCTGCGAATTTATGTGATACTCAGTATATCGCGATTTTTGTTTTCAGACGACATTGGATAGGCAGAAATGGCATGCTATCTCGCTGTCATGTGCGTCTTTGCCGTTTACTAGCGATCAGATCGACAATGGATAACTGCATCAAAAATTCACTCTTCTTGAGCTGCTTATTGCTCTCTATGTCATGGAAAGATAAATCATATCCGCAGAACTTGGTGATACCAGCGACTCGAATGATTTCTGTGCCGTGTATGTAGAACTGCCGTGATTTGACGTGGTGGTTTTGATGATGGTGCTCTAGGGAATGTAGCCATCTTTCATGGATACATCCAGTGAATATATCCGTTATGTTATGGTCGTTGGTTAAATATACATTGGAATCAGAAATGGGCTCAGATTTCCATAACTTACTGGTGCCGAGAAGCTGATCTGTGGGCGACCAGTAAGCAAAGAAGCAAGAAGAGGTTCGTTCATTCACGATGGTGTTGATGCGCCGGAAGGACAAGCGGCGCGGCAATGAAGAGCATGAACTGGTGGTTGCCAGTGACTCGTCGATTGTCGCCAACAAAGGTGTGCGCTCGCTCGCAGGTGCGCGCACCGGACGGTTCGCGGCTGACATGCGCGCCAACGTTGGCGGCTATGGTCGGCCGGACAAGACTTGGGGGATTGACCATCCGTGGCACACGACACAGCAGGACAATCTCTTTGAAGCGCTCTGCGCACGCGATCACATGGAAGAAGGAGAACTTGTGAAGGAAACGGAGAAATCACGTGATGCGAAGCTCGGTGTGAGTCGTGCGGCGCTTAAGAAGAAAAAAGCAAAGCTCAAGAAACAAGGAATGACATCACAGGAAGCAACATTGGCAGCACTAAAAGAAGCAGAAGAAGCCAAACGATTGGAAGAGGAGAAACGTGTGAAGGAAGAGGAGGAGCGACAACTGAAGAAGGAAAAGAGAAAACGAGAGCGGGAGCAAGAGCGTAGAGAGAAGTTACAAGAGGAAGAGATTGCAGCGTTAGGACTGAATGATGAAAGCGAAATGGCTGTCGATAAGGATACGGAAGACGAAGAAGGACAGGAATTGGGCAGCAAAAGTGAAGATCATGATGAGAACAAAGAACCAACGCATAAGAGAACACAGGAACTCAGCAATACAAAGAACAGCAAGGGCAAAGCGAAACTTGCAGCTGCTGTCAAACCAGAATCAGAGGATGGCCAGGAAGGAGACGATGATGCAGATGATGTGGAAAATAAAAAAGTTGTCCAATCCAACAGCAAACAGAAAGCTGGGTCGGATGCAAAGCGAGTAAAGGAGAAGAATCAGAAGCAGGACAAGCAAGAAGCCAACAATAACGACAATAGCGTGGAAGGCAACGATAACCAACAGGATAAACGAAGAGAAATACAACTGCGTGAGCAGCTCGCACGCGAATATGACGCGATGGTTGGCACGGAGATTACCACAAAAAGCGGACTCATTATTCGAGACTTGCGCGTTGGCCACGGGAAACTCGCTGAGATTGGTGAGATGTTGACGGTTAAATATAAAGGACGATTGGGTAAAGATGGGTTGGTGTTTGGCAAAGGAATGTTAACACCAAAATACGGCACCGGATCAGTCATCGCTGGATGGGAAGAAGGTATGGGTACCATGCGCCCAGGCGGAATCCGTTTGCTGACGATTCCTCCGGAGCTCGGGTATGGCGCTAGCAGCAAAGGCGGCAAAATCCCGCCTAACGCGACACTGCATTTCGAAGTCGAACTTGTGCGAATCGGTAAGCGCAAGCGCGAGACGATCGGCAAAGACGACATCCCACTTCCGAGTGCGTTCCAGCGGAAACGGATGAAACAGACACCCAAATCAGGAGCTACAGATGAGAGTACTGGAGCAGAGAGCAAGAAGAAGCGGAAGAAACGATCATCGAAGCGGCGACGGAAGAACAGCGAGGTTTAAAGCGGAGCTCATATATACGCATAGACGCACACACATAAGGACAAAAGCTGATTGCACTTGCTAATCAAATCTATCCATTCCATCGAAAGAGTGTTGATCAGTAAACTGGGCACATGCCTTTGCGGCGTTTCATTAGATAAAATCGGCTGCTCATTCTATTATTGGTTAATATTTTGAATAATCTATTTTGATTGGTTAATAAATGGTGGCAGTGAGGAAGTCATGCCGGTTTTTTGATTGGCGTATTGAGATGAGAAGCTACGTACATTCGCACTTGTTGTTGAACTGACCAAGAAAGCGATGGTGACACTCGTGCAGCCAAAGCACGACAATGCAGCGACAGCAGCGGTGGTGATGACCCTGCTGATCGACAACTATGACTCGTATACGTACAACATCTACCAAATGCTGGCGCAAGTCAATGGTGTCGCACCGGTCGTCGTCAAGAACGATGATTTTGGTGGAGACTGGCAGTGCGCATGGGAGTTTTTTATGCAGCAAGTGAACAGTCAATGGGAAGCAATGAAGCACAAATCCACCGCAGCTGGTATTGGCAATACAGAACCGCCATTGGTGGAGTGCAACGTGGTGCTCTCGCCTGGTCCAGGACATCCGGAAGTCCCTAGTGACATTGGTATGTGTGCCGACGCAATTCGGTTCGCGCCAGTGCCAGTCTTGGGTGTATGTTTGGGACATCAAGGGATGACGCACGTGTATGGAGGGAAAGTAGTGAATGCTAAGGAGGTGATGCATGGACGCACAAGTCGTATTTACTATTGCGAAGAGTCAGATCTGAATACCACCAATTCTACTACGAAGCAGCCATTATCATCATCGTCTGCTCTATTCGCGTTCATCCCCAATGGCTTTGAAGTTGTACGTTATCACTCACTGGTAATAGATTCACAAACACTACCATCAGTCCTCAAAGTGACAGCAGAGACATACGACGGTGTCATCATGGCAATTGAACATCGTGATAAGACACAATTTGGCGTTCAATTTCATCCAGAAGCGATCTGTAGCGAATTTGGGTATCAGCTTTTCCAAAACTTCCGTGATTTGACGTTACAACAACCAGCTACCAAGTGCGAGCTTCATCACAGCGGTCATCATCATTTACATGTGCCCGTTATTCATCGAAGAGATGCGCTAGTAGCTGCTCAGTCCGATTGCTTAAATGATCAACAGCAATTTACAGTGTTGGTGCAACGTGTGTCTACTGGACTGGCGTCATTGAATTTTGCGGAATTCATCTTTAACCAGCTTTTCCGAACGTCGAGGCGGTCATTTTGGCTGGATAGCAGTAATTACACCAGCGATTCCGACCACCAATCGACGTCGCGGTTTTCATTCATGGGGGACAATAGTGGGCCACTGAGTTCATGCGTAGAGTTCAGCGTCTCACAAAAATGCCTTCGAATTCATCATTGTAATGGAGATATGTCTATTCTGGATAATGCGGATATCCTCACGTATATTCGCACTCAAATGCAAATCTACAGTCACCATCGCGTTGAGTGCATGAACTTCATGAGCAACAACGATCTCCCATTTGCATTTCGAGGCGGCTTTGTTGGGTATTTCGGCTACGAAGTGCTTGGTAGTGGCGTGGACAGTGGCGATTCAAGCGCAAATTTCCTTAAGAACGACATGCGCGAGGCGTTAGATGAGGGTGAATACGCTCCAGATGCGTCGTTGTTGTTTGCCGATCGAGCTTTGATCTTTGACCATTATGACGAGCAGATTTATGTACTGACACTTTGTCGATCCGATAAGGACACGTCCAGCCGCGAGTGGCATCGCATGATGGACCAGAGACTAAACGCACTCACTCAGATTTTTCAAAGTTCTTCCAAATCACATCCAGACACTTTTAACAATGCTACTAAACCCTCACCTACACCAGTGGTATTCCATCCCTCACGAAGCCGTGAGCAATATGTTGAAGACATCCACGAAATCCAGCGACTGATTCACGCCGGTGAGACCTACGAAGTTTGTCTTACCAACCAATTACGCTCTAACTACTCGCTCAAGAATCCGCTGCAGTTCTATCAGCTTTTGCGGCAGCGCAACCCTGCACCATATGCTGGCTTTTACTTGAGCAACTTCGACGACTGGTTCAGTTTAGATGATCAATCAGTAACGACAACACCATCTCTTCAAAGCGAAAACCGCGGGGAAATGGCACATACATACGCGATTTGTTGTTCTTCACCTGAGCGATTTCTGCGTGTGAGCAGCAACGGATGGATGGAATCGAAGCCAATCAAGGGCACACGTCGTCGGGGGCTCACCGCCACAGAAGACGCGGAAATTGCCGACGAACTCGCTCATTGCGTGAAAGACCGCGCGGAAAACATGATGATCGCTGACCTTGTTCGCAACGACTTTGGTATCGTCGCTCAAGTCGGTTCTGTCCATGTACCGAAACTAATGGGGGTTGAGTCGTTTGCAACGGTGCATCAGCTCGTGACGACTGTGCGTGGCCTCAAGCGGGACGACGTTGATGTGGTTGATATCTTGAAAGCGACATTTCCTGGGGGGTCGATGACTGGTGCACCCAAGAAACGCACGATGGCGATCATCCGCCAGTTAGAACAACAGCGTCGTGGCGTTTACTCTGGGGCGTTGGGATTTATCTCAGTGGATGGAAGCTGTGACCTCAATATCATCATTCGCACGGCTGTTATTACCAAACATCACGTGAGTGTCGGCGCTGGTGGGGCAATCGTCGCGCTTTCAGACACACACGACGAATACGAAGAAATGTTGCTCAAGACTCGAGCGCTTGTGCAAGCCATTGGCATGTTTGCGACGGGCAAAAATGATGGCGCCACCGTTGAGGCTGCTGCCAATTAATCGATGATCATCAAGATTGGGATGGATTCAGTGTGTGTATATATAGATGGCAAAGCAAACGGATAGTTTTTATTGCATTTTGTATGAATTGATCGACCATTGCTTCACACTACACTTAGTGCGGATCAGTGCTCGTGAAAGCTGGAAAAGGAAGAGATTACATGGAACTTGTTGTCGAGAAAGTATGGAGCGAGGAGTTCCACGGAAAAAAAGTCGAAACCGAAGCTGAACATGCGCTGTACAACCATCTGTTGCGTGTCGCTCGTGTCCAGGAGCTCAACCAGCGATCCTCGACCGAGATTTTGCTCCTTTTGCAGCAAGACATCCACGCAAAAGCACCATATATGCACGCCTCATGGGGATACATCGACGCGGCCAACATCGGTATTAGACAAACCCATTCATAAACTCTTTTTCTATAATGAAACTATTCATTTCTCGCTGCTTATTGTGGTCGCTTATGCTATCGTCTCTGTGTTCTTAGTATCTCGCGTGGATGAGTGTTCAATTGCGCTACAAGAACACAAGAAGAAGGATTTCCTAGACCCACTGACATGGGAGATCACTCCTCATCCTGCCATCATCGCCACAGTAGAAGCTGTTCTCCTTCTGTTCAATGTTGAACTGCCAGAATTGGTTCAAAATGATGCAGAAGCCAAGTGGCGGGCTTACTGGGGGCTTTGGATTGTTAAGAATATTGACGCTCATACAAGTGGATGGGAATGGGTCGCCACGAATGAACCAACGGGACTATTTACGAAGCCATACGCGCTGTCTGCAACACACTTGGAGCGTATTTCTATACTGCTAGACCAAATCAACGAAATCCCAGATTCTCATCGCTGTTGGCAACCCATGAAGGCGTATGCTTGTCTACGAAACTGGGCAGTAGCATGTGCAGCTTATGTACATATGCTGCACCACTGTCTTCCTGAGTTTCCAGCGTTCAATGAGATCCAAACGCTCATCACCCCACCAAGACGTTCTTCTCCTGCGAACGTCTGGTTCCGAGTAGAGACGCCGGACCATGTCGAATATTTCTACAACCGCTTGCTTCAATCGGTTCAAGTCGACAAACCAAGCGATTTTGACGGGAATCATGTTACTTCCATCCCGTTTGTGGTCAAGGAGCTCATTGAGGATGCGTTACACAATGATCCAGCGACACGGCTTGAGTTGGAGAAACGCGGTAAACAACGGATCCACGCGCAGCTACTTGCTGAAGATGAGTGGGTGGAATGCTTCGATCTTTCCACGCAAAAACTGTTCTACTATAGCATCAAGCATTATCGGATCTCGTGGGCACGACCAAATACCGGTGCCATCATTCCTAGCGCAGAAAGTATGGCGTACGCAGCAGTGTTGCGTCTCCAGGCTGCCTATCGCCGACGAAGATTACAACAGAAACTTCTGATCAAGCAAACGAAACGCAATTCACTGCCAGTGTTTTCAACGTTTACCAGCAACAAATATCAATTCTATTGATTTGTGAAGTGCATTCAGAACATTGCTTGATGAAATGTGTCAATGCTGCTCATCACGAAACCAAAATGCATACACACCAAACATAAATATATTAGCGTTGCCTTATACACAAAACAAACGACACGTTTGATGGAGATTTCCACTTGATCTCCCTCTCTTTTTCACTTGTAATCTCTCAAAACATAACTGCGGCTAAATCAACCACCAACCAATACCCAGCTGTACCCCCAACGATCATTGCAAGGAACAGCAGTAGCACTTCCAACCCGGAGAATCGTTGTCTCTGGAACGCAGAAGCTTTCGTGCAGAGCAAACCCGTAACGTCACTGCTTCCGTCGGTAGTGACGATGGTGATGGAATCTACTGTTTCATCCTGTTCTTCGACGTCTGAAAAATCACAACTTTTGGTTTTTTGCTTTACTTGAATGAGTTCGTGCTCTAGTTGCTGGATTCGAGCGACTGCATCTGCTTCTCGTTTGCGTACAGTCCGCAAAACATCTGCTAGCTCTTGATAGTTGATACAGTGCTCGGAAACATCAGACACTGACGAATGCAATGGCAGTGGCGATGGCAAAAGTCGTGAGGTCACATGCGCAGATGCATCATCTTCCTCGTCATAATCGCAAATAGGCACTTCCAATACTGGATTCACCACTTCTAGTTGTTCCATCGAAATTTCCACTTCCGATCCATTCACTTCTAATTGTTGAATTTGCTGCTTCTCGCTGGTAGATGCTTCTTTACAAAGCAACAAACGAAGATTTTGGTGATTGTTACTAATTGTCTCCATTGACGATTGGTTTTCCACTATCTTGTGTGCCATAAACTGCTGTACGGCCGCACTCAGCATTACAATCTGGCTTTGCAAGTGCGCTGTTTGATCCTCCATTGCTCGTGTCTTCTCCTCGTCCAGAGCAACCATTGACTCCATGTGCTTGCGGAGCTGCTGGTTTTCCTGCTGCAATTGCATCAGTGCCTTCGCATTTGCATCAACAATTTCATTCACACCGGCGTGGATTTTGATACGCTTCGCGCGCGAGGCAAATTGGAGTGTGCTCTTTGTCTCTTCGATGAAATGTGCGGCAGGCGACGCACAGCAAATGAACAGCACCCGAGCCGCTCCGCTGAGCGATGGTTGCAGAATGCGCGTTAACTTGCTGTCACGGAAATTGATGTGCTGCTGCTTGGAAGCGTCTGACGTAGACTGTCTCGTACTGAGTGCAGCGACAACTCTCGATAACGCCAATAGACTGCGATTGATGTTACCTGCTTCAGCTAGTCGTTTCCCCTTGGCAGCTGTCAAACGTGAGCTTTCCGAGCCGGCTAAATCCACGAAGTTCAGCACGCCAACACGAACACACTCAACCACTACGTTCTCACTACCCTCGTTTTCTTGATGGTTCTTTGGGAAAAGGTAATCATTATCATCTTGGTTTGAAACCGAAATTGGCTCCGATTTCGTCCGTGATTCAATTACGACACGAAAAATGGAATGCGAGCGACTACTGTTGCCGTTCATCAGTGTCAAACCAACTGATCGATGCTTTTCTCCATCTCGAAGTACCTTTATGACCCCACGTGCGTCTGATACAATCCGTTCCGAGGCATCTGTGAATACACCAGTCACCGGGTGCTCACGTACAGCCACTAGCCCATTCGATGGGTCCAGTAGATCGCGCACTGTTTCATTGTAGATCTCGATGTATGATACACGTACAAGAAAATCGGTATCGGATCGACGCACCATTTCATCAAAGAGATCTTTGATGGCCAACTGGATGATACCGTCGCTGTCAGTAGGACGGCGATCTGCTTCTGTCTCCGGAGCGAGTTCGTCCATCTCAGGGGAGATGATTGGCTTTTTCCCGATGCTGATTTGAGGTTCTGTCCCCTGCATCGTATACGTTTTGCCGCTACTCGTCTGACCATAGGCGAAAATGGAGCCATGAATGCCGTCCAATGCAGAGCGTGCAATGTTCCGTGCTAAGCCATCATAGATTGCAGAGGTAGAGTGGGTCTCTCGGTACACTTCGTCAAATGTGTAGCCTCGCGCTGATCGTTCACGGTGAGGATTAGCTGTAGAAGGATAGATTGGCGAAATAGTATTTGAGTTAGGATCCACACGCCAGGCTGCTTTCGTATTCTTGTCGTGGTGAAACATCGGTCTATCGCATGAATCACAGACACACAGCGGCGATAGAACAGTGATGAGTGAATAATGTTTACAAAGTAATTACATTGCAGTCAACCCACCTGAATCGCACGGTCACTCGAATGGTTTCGCCTCCATCAACAACACTCTTGCCATTGCTTCCGTCGACCGACATCACATCTATATCATCCATTCCATCATCGCTACACGCAGCAATTCGTTTTAACACATTATCAATCGCTTTTTCGGATCATATATTTCTCCCGCGTGAAGTTGCATAGCATTTGTTTACCTGAAGCTGGTGCTCCGTGTATGAAAAGATGAATCACTCGCCACACTAAACGTGCGCTTAAAGGACTGCAGTGGAGCGGGCATAATCTGCTTCTCACTACTGGTGCTGTTGCTGCGACTGCGTGCATTGAAGAAGTTCTTCCCACGACTGACACGCCTGAGCGGCGGCGTTTTATCGAGCAGATCGCCCACACTGTGCGGCATACTCTCGCGCTGCGCTGCTGGTGATAAGAAATGACAACGGCGGACCGAACGGTGGTAGTGGCGTCGTAATTTCGTAGACACAATTTGTGCGCTAATGAATCAAGTCGGTAACGAGACAGCTACAAATCCCAATATTAATAATTGAATATACCTAAAACTATAAATTCTGAGTTTTGTCCAATCGTAGTAATATGGATAAAGGTGCTTTCGCAAGTAGACAAATAGAAAAACCCAATTTAAAAAATAGAAAATACTCAATAATATCGTATGACGTTTCAAATGCGAGGGTTATGGGTGGCTCATAAAACGTCCAACTCTGGGTCACAGCACACAAATATTGCGGAGATTCTGCGTTCTCCTCGTTTCGCATTTATGTAGACTTGATGAGAGTTCTTCTTGATAAATAGCAGTGTTTACATGAGAGCCTTTTGTTGGCCTTCTTGATATTCTTCGTGTCCAGGTATGTAATGTCTAAAACATTAAAAAAAAACTGGCTGACGACCGAAAGGTTTTGGCAAAATTCATTTCGCTTATTATATGAAATATACTTTAGTTTTAGGAAGAAACCGGGCACTTCAGCAATCTCGATCTAAATGATCCCATGACACATTCGTTTCACGCAACTGATAACAATGCAAGACCGTCTGAATTGGTAGCGATGCCACGTAGCGAGCAGATCTCGAGGATTGTTATCGTCTAAAACCAATTTGAGTACAGACTCCTCGCACAAATGCGTAAAGAGCGTTATTCGTTCTTGACAGAGATACCAACGCTACTAGAAACATCTTTCTCAAGAATGAACACCTATTCGCCTAGATTCGACGAGTCCAGGCGGCAGCGATGTCTACACTACGGTTGTCTAGCTTTTGCTGGCCAAGTCGGGCCTGAAGAGCTCCTCCCCAAGTTACCGGTATTTTGGTATCCCTTGAGATTTGTGCCCGCACTATCTTCATCCGTAACTAAAACCGAACTTAGTTCTATTTACGGAATTTATGGCAGCGAACCATGGGAACCACTCGTTTGATTGAGGAGCTCGACACTCCAAGAAGGATCGGAAACTCCATTGCGATCCTTCATTCCCACAAATCGTTTACAATCTCACCACCGGCGTATATACCACCACCATACACAACGTAGAATGGTGTATTTCTGGGCGTGTGAGGTCACTGATACCAAGGCCGCGGTCGTCAAAGTACCGGAGAACTACGTGCTGAACGTCTGCAATGCCACGGTTGCCGGCTCGTTCAGCAAGGACACAGTTGTGAGCCTCGGTCTGGAGACGCAGCAAATGGACAAGCAAAACTGGAAGGGTATTGTCGCGCACCTTGGCCCAGGTGCGCACGCACACCAAGTGAAGTTGGATCTAGTATTTGGACTGGTACCACAGATCAAGTTTTATGTTGCGAAAGGCTCGGGTAAGATCAACTTGACCGGGTACTTCCAGCCTGGCCCACCTAGCGATCTCTTTGATGAAGAAAATGCAAATGATGTGCTTGTGCACGAACAATCTAAGAAGAAAGAACAAGCAACACCGTCACCGGCTGTCGATGCTGGCACCAAGAAGAGCAAGAAGCGTGCGCGAACGGAAAAGACGACTCCTAGCAGCAAGACCAATGGTGGTTCGGTGACATGGGATCAGGTAAGGACAATGAATATGGCTATCGTGTGTGTATGAATATGTATATGGAGTTGAATCTCCCTATTTCCTCCATCTGTAAATTCCCTCTATGGCTCTGCAGTGCTATGGAGGTCCAGACCATTTGGAATAGCAAAGTGTAAACCTATGGCAAGAGTTCTTCTTGTCCTTACTCGCGCATGGTCCTTAAGGCTGTCTCCGCGCGGACGTAGGGGGTCGCTGTGGCACGTCGTGGGTGGCATTTCTGTGAAAGAGTTTTCCATATGGAGGCTCTGGGAAGGATAATGTCACCTCTCGTGTCCATTTCCCTTAGGGGAATGTCAAAGCAGTGACTCCTATTGCGACCGTAAAAGGCTTTTGGTCTTTCCGATCGGAGTCATACGAGTCATAACTGTGCAACACCCCTTGCAATTGCATTTTTATCTACATAGTGCGTGTGTGAAATGTGTATGTTGTGGAACGAGATTGCTCATGTTCGATGTGATTATGTGGTGTTTATAGGCTTCTTTCGATGATTCGTCTTCGCTTGACAACGATGATGAAGGAGAAGAAGAAGAGAAGCCACAGCAACCGAAGAAAGAAACACCTCAGCCGAAGAAAGAACACAAACAGCCCACTGCATCGCTAATTAGTTCTAATCCCCAAGGCTCGGGAAAGAAGAAGAACCGCAACAAGAAGCGCAAGAACAAACAGTAAAAGGATTCAAAATGTATTAATAGTTAGAGACGCTTGGGGACATGTCAAAAGCGCAATCAATGCATTCACAATTGTAAAGTTACATTTTTCATGATCATCCATCTGACATTGGAATGGCAAGTTGGGTACTGCATTGAATCGTTTTTATCTTTACTGTTCGAGCTTTATCGATGAGCACACACACTCTTTCCTCCTCTCCTCTACTGGATACTGCCAGTGATTCATCGATGATCAAGAGTAAAGGCGCTGTGGATATCCTAACAACTGGATGGCTACCTACAGAGCCAGCGCTGTTCTTGTGTACATTCGGTCCTCAACTACGCTCGCGGGTGGGAATGGGTAGATGAGGGTGTTTACTGATTAAATTATACAAACCAGAGGAGGGGTTTCTACGTCCTCCTGCAGATGGCAGTCAGCGGAGCTCTCCTCCTTCCCCCTCATATCTCCATCCAACTATTAGTGTACAGTGAGCTACCAGACGAATGTGGCCGCACATGGCGAACACGCCTTTCCACTCGATCGACTGACCGATCTGTCTTGTTCGAACAGCAGTTCCCAACTGGTCACGTGGCGCGCAAAGAGAAGAGAAAAAAGAAAGATTACCACAGCAATGATGGGAAAGCTCTGGATGACCACGACGTCTTTGCTGTTACTGCTGCTCGTGCTTACCAGTATGCCACTCAGTCAAGCCAGCAATGTCTACGATGACGATGATGATGGATATGACGCAGAAGAAGATCGCGGCTACTCGTCCATGTCATATAGCTTCAAGCAGCAATCGTATGATAGCTCCACTCCAAGCGCAACGCCTGCAGTAGCGGTTGCTGCGAAAACTGAAGCGACACTGACGACATCATCTCCATCAACAACAACAACAATAGAGGAAGATGAAAAAAACGATATGTATGCCGCGGCAACTACGCCGTCTACCACAAATTCAATTACCATCACCACAGACTCCGGGACGTACACGTTTACCACTTTGGACGACGGCGATGAAGACACAGATGATCCAGTTCAGGTAAATGTCATAGACACCGATCCTTCCACTGCGGGAGGAACCTCCACTGATGAAAACGAAGATCAAACGCAACAGCAATCGATCTCCACTAACGATCAAACACAGCAGCAAACAATCACTGATAATGATGATGAAGATACTGGCGATTCCTTGCCTTCTGTCACCAATGGCGGTGTCAATCTTTTCCCATACACCGCCGAGATCCGTGCATACATCGTGCAGCAGCACAACTGGGCACGCGGTAGTTTGGTACCCACGGAAGCAGCCAACATGCGCCAAGTAAGTTGGGATGAATCACTTGCGATTGAGGCTTCGGAACTCGTCAACACTTGTGTGTTTGAGCACAGCACTGAAGATTACGCCTACGGACAGAATCTCATGTACGGTGGCTACACGATCGACGAAGACACTGTCGACGATTGGATGGACAGCTGGGTCACGCAAGAGATCTCCAGCGGAGATCGTGTAGGACAGGGAACAATGGATCTCGACCACGCCTCCGCTGTTCTCTGGGCTAACACATATCTCGTTGGCTGCGCGTCCAAGCTCTGCTCGAATGGGTACCTCACAGCCTGTAACTATTATCCGCCCGGCAATTGGCAAGGTGAGCAAACATATATCCCCGGTCCAAGTTGCACGCAATGCCCATCCCAAGCGGCGTACTGTGACGCCACTGGGAAACTCTGCACAAAAGACGACAGCGCTGAATCCATTATTCAGGAAGACGTACCCACTCCAGCACCAGCGGCGGGAGCTACCGCTGCACCAACCCCAGCGCCAACAGTAGTGACACCTGCTCCGACTACTCCAGTTACCCCAGTACCAACTATCCCCGATACTCCCGAGATGTGTGAGACCCCTGTGGTGACACCGTCACCTACGAAACCCAAGAAAATCGTCCATGAATCCTGTGTCTAAGCCGAAAACGGCTTATTTCTTTTTTTCGCCTAGTGAAGACCTAGAATCTGGCCTAGTGTTGTTTGTTAGTTGTTGATGTTATTCATCCATCCCAGTCAATGTGTACGCTGGAAAGAGATCGTAGAAATGCCGTGGTGCAGCAGTTGCTGTTGGTTGTTTTAGTTTTATTTAGCACTTTCACACAAGAGTTCTGCAAAACTTTGTTCTTCATCTATTGCTCTAAGAAATGACACATCGACTCCACAAGGATGCCGAGTCATTTGCTGCCAATGTACCATTGTTGGTAGCTACTGGGTGTTGTGGGTGCATAAGTTTGAATTGCTCAAACAGTTTCTCTTTTTCATCTTCTTCCGCTTTCTTCGCCTGTTCAGCAAGTCCAGTCACGTACTGCTCGTAAGGGATAATGGAGAGCCCCATTTCGGTAGCAGTTATATTGACAGTCACGTCGTCGGATGGTTCTGAAAGCACAACAAACGCTTCTTGGTCATTTTCACGCACCACTCGCTGGACCTTGGATGACTGGAACACATCCTCCATCCGCACCTGCCCGATTTTGCGCTTCGAATTCATCTCAGTGCTAACGCGGTACACACGCGATCGATCAATCTTCTGTGTTAAGTCGGTTAAATCGAGAAACCGTTCATCAGAAATCATCAAGTTCAGTTGATTCTTGAATGGTTCAAGTTCTAATAGACGTTGCTTCAGACGAGCAGTGTAGTTCCCCGCTGTAGGGCATTCAAGCAGTTCACCATTAGCATCATGAGCCAAGAGCCCGAGAAAGCAAACGCCCGTCATCAAAGCATCAAACCCTGCCTCGTGACAGAGCAGGTTCTCCTTCCCATCTGATTCCGCCTTCAAAGCCTCTCTGTACGCAGCAAAACGTTCGTCCTGTGCCAGTAAATTCTCAGGTGTTGGTTTGACGTTCTCACGCATGTATTCAAACAGAGACGATAGTCCCGTAGACTGAAGTTTCTCGCTGAGAGGAGACCGAAGTGTGATATGCTTGGTGTCATAAATGAGTGGGAATAACTCCACTAGCTCCTTCTTGAATTCCGCGAGCGTCGGTGGCAACGGTTTGTAGAACTGGTTAAACACGTACACAAAATCCAGCAGTGCATTGTGGCCCACCACAGGTTTCTTACTAGCACTGATCGTTTCAATCACTTTGGAAAAACCAATTGCTTGTTCGAGTTCGTCCTCCATCTCCTTCACTTTCGCTGCAATCAATTCTTGTTTGATCTTCTTCGATACGTACGAGACTTCGACGCCACCATCGACTGACACAGAGTACAAATAACTCGCTTTATTGCGCACAGTCTCGTGTACAATCATCGTATAGAACGAATTCTTGGTTGGAATCACGAGCTTGGAGCCGTTTTTAGCACCATCTGCGATCCAAGCATCCAGTTTCGCATGCACTTCAGCTTGGAACTCCTCTCCTTCACTTGACAGCGTAAAGTTCTTGTTGGGTTTCGTGAGTGTGTCAATTCGGCGCTGCAGTCGCTTCTTCAGTGTCTTGGTCTTGCTTAAATTGATAAATGGGATCCCATCAGCAATAAATTTGTTGAAATCAAAGCCATGATCAGAGAGAAATTGCAGACTTGATGCTTGACAAAGAAATCGTTCATCGGAGGACCCATATGGACGTGGAAACACATAAAAGTTCCATGTCTTGATTGCAAACTGGTCGTTGTCGTTCAAGTGCACAGTCGACAATCCAAACTGCGTGATTAAGAAGCTCTCACCAGCGCGCTTTACCTTCTTGTATCGCTCCTCTAGTGTATCTATACGCATCATTCAGCATCGAGCCACGTCAGATTATGCTTTACATAGTAATAAACATATCATCAGAAACAGTCACAATGTACCTAGAAACCGTTCCTTCTCGTCTTCATTGGGTGACAACCCTGTAAACTCGGTATCAATCGCGATGAATCGGCACGTAGGCGACTCAATATCCTTTTTCAGGTCAATGAAGCAGCTCTCAAAGTTATGGCGTGTGACATTCATTTCTCCAAATGCAGTTGTAGTGCCAGTAGTGGTTGCCTTTCCTTTTGATGTTGTAGTCGATTGTTGTCGAGTCTGCTGTCGTTGTAGCTTCTGCTTAGCACTTTCTGCGGATGGAGTAGTGGCTGAGCTGACAGTACGTGACTGTAAAAATGAGGAAGAATGAAGCAGAATGCGATGGCGATTCCGAACGAGCCCGCTCGGCGTGCGCAACATCCACTTAATTTCTGACACACCTGCTGTTTTCAGTTTTGAATCGAGGAGCTCCATGCACCAATAGACCAGCAGCGATCCCGAAATAGTAAAAACAGCCTTATTTTATTGTGGTTCACACCAAAAACGCTTGGAGGTCTCAGTTAAGTTGCTATCCGTCGAATTAAACAATTTCTTGCCATCACAATAAATCTGACAAACCACCAACATGCCCAAAGTTGTGAGCATCGCGGACTTGTCGTATCCGGAGCTCTATGAGCTCATTTATCAGCTCAAGCAGTGCAATGAAAGTGCCCCAGAAGAAACACGACGCATGTTGCAGGAGCAACCAGAGTTTGCACGCGCGATCGCACAGGCACAGTTAAAACTGGGCATGATTAAGGCAGAGACGAGCAACACATCCACTGTTGCGAACGCAGTGGGTGTGTCCAGTGATTTGCTGGAGAAACTCGATCCAGAACAACAAGAACTATTGGAACAAGTCCAAAATCTTGCACCAGAGATCATTCAGGCACTGCCGCCAGAAGAACGACGACAAATTATGGAATTACGGGAAGCCATGGGGCTCCCACCTGCTTAAGATACGACCTTTTACTGATCAACTCGCCGACAAATGCATGGACTAACAACATGTTGGAGGCGAATGATAATGGTCCCCAGAGTATATATCTTTTTTGTTCAGGTTCTCTTTTTTTTTACGTGTGTTGTATACTGACTAGAACTTGAAATCTTTGTGCTTCTTGGTCTTGTCTGTCTTGGCCTTCTTCTTCTTCTTGGCTGCTTCATCTTCGTCTTCTGCAGGAGCTGTAGCTGTATCACTTGGTTCTGCATCTTCAAAACGACGACGTACACGGCCAGTGGTTTCGGAGCGAGTGCCACTAGAAGAGGCGCCTGGCAGAACGTATTCATGGCCTGATCCATAAAGAGACGTACCAACTGAGGTCTACAGGACAAATCAGCGACACATGGAATAAATAAAACTGTAACCATGGATATCCGGGACACATAGGGAGCGCAGTAATGACAATAACAAACCTCTTTTTGCTCCAACACTGTGTAAAGCTGTTGAGGAACGTCAGGAGTCTCGTTGCCCCTAGAAATACGCAGCATTTAATAAGTCAGTCGTCATACAAAAAAGAGACAAAAAGACACTCTGGCCTCTTACCGAATCCCCTTGCGCAGATCCACAACGCCTGGGGTGGTGAGTCCTGAAGCGATGCTCGAGACACTCATGGTTCCATCCCTGAGCGGCGTTTCCAGACCGGTGGCATCTAGTCCGGGGTCTTCGATTGCCATTTCTTCATGCATGGTTTCATCTTCCTCCTCCTCTTCTTCTTCTTCTTCTTCTACTCATCATTAAACGAGCATTGAGTAATATTCAAAACAACACAGAAAGAGATGGCAGTAATAGCTCACCTTCGACTTCTTCTAGTTCTCCCCATTTCTCACGATTGATTGCTTCACCCTATATATGCAATAGATCAGATATCAAGAGTTAGACAAAGTTAATGATACCAGTCTCTTCAGACAAAAAGTAGCAGGCATAACCATAACGTACTGTGTTCTCTGACTCGCTTGGCTTCCCAAACACGTCTCCATAGAGTGGTTGCCCATTCTCATCCACTGGAGGCTTTCCCCACCCACCAGGATGGTAGCCAAAGCTTGCCCCTTCCGGGATCGGAGCATTCAGACCTGGAATCTTTAAATTTGGATATGCCGGAGGTGGTCCATAACGCTGAACGTTAAGCAACCATGGCGGAGGGACGCCTTCCACCATTCCGAGTGCTTGCTATAAGAACCGTAGAAATCGTTTTAATTAGCATGCGAGTGCGCTTCACGAGTGCAGATGAAATCGACATAACATTACCTTCAGTTCATCTGACAGCTGTCCAGGTATTTTGGATTTGAGCTTGACTTCAAACTCTTTCCCTTCGTAATACCTAACAACGACAGCCAAGCCATTCAAATCAGAGGTTAGTTTTTAAAATTATTCACATTCAGGAATGATAAACATACAAGTCGCCAAGGATCGAAAGCTTTGGTTTCGTTTGGTATCGAAAGAATGCATCATGCAACACTTGATAATCGATGTCCACGCGTCCCATTTTGGGCTGCACACGCTCGCGCGCCTTCTGTTTGGATTTTTTCTTTTCCTCTTCCTCAGAAATAACGTCGCGTACTTCCGAGATGCCTGTTTGTGCAATAAAATCTGGCAACAAGAACGGCTGTTTCTCAATGCCGCGCTTGCCCTGCAAGTACTTGCGCTTGTGGCACCAATGACGAGGCACCGGAACTGTGTTGCGATACGATTTCAAGTACACTAACAGTCGTGGGTCCGCCGCGGTCACATCATGTGCTTCTACGACATCTGGATACGCCACTAGCTGCTTCAGTTCTGCCACAGAGAGGCGTTTCATCTTCTTGTGCTGCTTACGTGACAACGCTTTCGGTTCCTCTGCTTCTTCCTCTGACGTCGCATGCTGCTCCCCAGCATCTCTGCTGCTATCTTTCTTTTCGTCCTTCCCATCCTAAGAACAGACACGGTCAAGTCATTAGTTCCTCCTGCTCAATTGATCCAGGAATCACATGGCTATAGCTCTTTACCGCGTCGTGGACACTCTGACCACACAGCTCCTCCGCAGAGAAGAACTTGCCAAAGATCCGCATAAACTCCTCATATGTTGGGTCGTCTTTTGACAGTGTCAGCTCTTTTGTGACGTCCAAGCTCACGTATTCTACCTCCACATCCGATGCTGCTGGGTTCTCCTCCTCTTTCACGTGGTCTTTATTTCCATTGGCATCGTGTGCGGTACCATTCACCCCATTTTCTGCGGCCTTCCCTTGCTGTTGCTTCTCTAGCTTTTTCTTTAATCTTCGCCTCTGGTTCTTGGTCAGCGGCCGCTCATTTGCCATTTTTATTCGATGGATCGATCGCCTCCTCCTGCTTCCTCCTGTTTCGCTTTCTTCCACCACCAGGCAAGCCAAAATGCTGAGTCCCGCACTAATCTTCATACCGTATACACTCTTTGATTTTTTAAATTTATTAAGTACGGATAGACCAAGTCGAACACATTGTTCATAGATGGTGCCGTGCGGTGTAAATGAATTTGACCATATCATCAGTCGCTTTACAAGAACAGGTTGTGCATCGAGCACACCAGATCGATGAGCTAGAAACGCAAGCGCGACGAGGATAAAGTGCTTGACGAGAACAAGAAAACACAAACAAGTAGTGTCGTGAGTTGGCATGGCATGCACAGATCCCAAGAATTATGGTTACCTTCCAAAGAAGACTTGCACACAATCTCTTCGCATAAATGTTTCAAGAGTTTACAATCCGAATCGTGGTTTACATTGACAAACAATCTTACCAAGACTTAAACGAAGACATGGAAACGAAAACAAAAGAAGAAGCAAAAAAGATAAAATCTCACTAGTTAGCAAAGCTTTGAAAGAAACGCGAGAGAAAGAGGCACGAAAGACAGGAAACTGTCTCCAAACAGCATGATTAGAGTAAACCTTTATCCTACCAAAGAACAGCGAGTACTATTGAACAAGATCTTTGTCACGCATTGAGCGATTTACAACAAGCTGGTTGAGACCATGAACAAAAAAAGCGAAGAAGCAAAATGTGATGATATCAAGAAAGTGTATACTCCATCCAAGGAAGAATTATGTGATGAATACCAACCTATTCCTCAAAAGGAAACGCTAGCGCAACATTTTCCTCTCCGAAAAGCTGAAAATTATCGCGAAGTTCCGGAAGAGGCCACGGACTCTACCTTTTGAGATTTTGCAAAAGCTATCAAATCGTCGAGAGCTTCGTTTTTCTCTAAAAGAGAAGAAAAGATGTCTTTTCCTGAAATGAAGTTCAAGTCAAGAAAGGATAACTCAACGTCAATCGAAATTCTTTCTCGATCGATCGTATCCCCTCAAAAATATGTCGTTTGGTTTTTCCCAAGACATTTTGGTAAGGTGCATCAAGAGCTTAAAATCAAGGAACCTCTTCCAGAAATCTAATATTCGATTCGATTGCAGAGAACACGAGAAGGACGGTCTTATTTTTGTATCCCGCGAGTAAAAGAGTTTGCATTGACTGCCAAGAAGCGATCGATCCTAGAGTTTGTAATTCTATCACGATATACGACCTCCAAGGGTTAACGTTGAATGCTAATGATTCCAAGGACAAAGACAAGATTTTCATGCGTTGTCTTTTGATCGATCGTCTCATGTCAAAATTGATGAATGAGAAGTCCAAGCGCAAAAGCTATCGCATAAGACTATTGACTGTTCAATTATACAATCGAATGAAAGCAATGATATCAGATATGCATCACAAGATTTCAAAATGATTATCGGAGAACTACAATCGAGTCCTACTTCCAACGGTTGCTACATCTGAGATGACTTGGAAACAAAAACGAATTTCCAACAAGACTTCGAAAGCAATGCTCACGTTATGTTACCATAAACTCAAGAAAATGCTGGAGTACAAGATGGAGCGATCAGGAGGACGTGTAATTGAGTGTAAAGAAGATTACACTTCGAAAACGCGTTCTTGCTGTGAGAAAATCAATCACAGTATCCAAGCACAGAGAGAATTTTTGTGCTTATTGTGTAACTTGGTTACAGATCGCGATATCAACGCAGCCAAAAATATATTTCTCAAGAACGAATGTTTGCTCTTGGGTCAATATGATCCAGATGTCGGGGCCGCCTTCCTTGAGGTGTCTGCTCGTCTAAGTACTTGTCAGATCCAAGTTGGCCAATCGGAAAACAAAAAACAGGAGCCATCATTCGATATTTTTGTATCTCTTGAGAATTTTGCGATCTCTTGAAGTGGAGATGTCATCTATAGTGATCACCCGATTAAGTATCTACCAGGAATTGTCATATACTATATCGCTGTCAAATGTAGGAATTATGAATACTTAATCGATGATAGGTGTCATTCGATGACGTTTTCACAAAAAGAAGTGCGGCTCATGCTGATGTAGAAAATATGAAGCTGGTGCACGAAGACGATGTACTTGCAAAATGGGTGCAATTCCTATCGACCACAGGTAGATTATATGGATGTCACAAACGCACATGGCAGTGGCACATGTGTACATATTGTTTTGGGCTAGTATCTCTCATTAATCTTGGCGCATTTCTGATTGATTTGGGTGAAAATGGAAACCTGTAGAGAGTCGAAACAAGATCTACCGATTGGTGCAATACGGAGCAAAGATGTCTAGGTGGGCACTGACAGAGCATTGGAAGTTGGCCAACACCGTAGATCAGCGTAATATTAATGGAGATGCTACGGTTGATGCAACGACGCGAACAATGAGCGTGCATCTTGGCGCCGCGATTGCTGCTACGAACGAAGGCAAAATGGGTGTACAGCCAGAGCAAGAATCAAGAATGCAAGAGATAAAAGACGAGAACAACCGAAAACGATGGATAATTTCGTGTTTAGCACGTCTAGAGGCACTCGTCGGCGACGCACGGAAAGTGTACCGCCTATTCCAGTTTCTGGAGATGCTCGACATGCTTCGCCACGTCAATGAATCACAACGCATCGTCCGGATTCTTCGACGACTTCGAATCGTATCTTTCTTTTTCTTTTACTTGCTAGAGAATTATATGGTCTACTTGCTGCGTGTCGAAGGTTTCCCGCCTCGTCATCCACGGCTGAAACTATTGAAGCGCAGTTGCAATGGCTTTTGGTGCTTCAGTATTCTGCTGGCATTCCCGCTGGACCATCTCCTTCATCGTGGATCCATTCTATCGTTCGTGAAAAAGTTGTTGGATCTGCCGGTGGCTTATTTAGCGTTTACAGATCAGCGCGTAAGTGATGGTATCTTTGGTGCACTGGGCCTCACGTCGGCGCAGATTGGCGTCTACATGCGATGGATGGAAGTGGTGAAAAAGCTTCGTGAGAAAAAGCTAGCAGACAGCGGTGTTATCCGTGACTTGGCTTAAAAGTTATTCGTTAACCAAGTAGTTAGCCGTCCGATCATGATGGAATCGTCCGTGAAATTGGTGTATTGCATCATTTATCTATAGTAAATGCAGGTGCTGAGTTCATAGGTGTATGATTACACTGATATTACTATATTTTTTATACTGGATGCTATATGTTCGTGCCCACAAGGATACGAATAGAAGCGGGCAACGCAATCGTGCACTACACCTGTATGCTAAGAAGAATCAAGACTAGTGAAGCCATCGACTAAATAATCTCGATCCGTTGACGCTTGTGTGCATCAACGGTACCCGATGTTGTATTGTCCTGCTGATAGCTTCGCTTCGTTGAATCATTGAGTATTGCTCCCACGGCATCTATCGACATCGCCGTTGGCAAATGTTCCAGTGGTTGAGAATGCATTTGCGCTCCTGTTTCAGCACGAGAAGAACTGGTTCGGTCTTGAACAAAGTCTGCAGTTCTGAGCGCGTTATGCATGTTTAAGGATGAACGGATCGACATCATGTTATCCATATTGCTACTGAAGTTGACGGGTCCCTGCTGCGGTGGAGGATGACTGTTACTGGGAATATATTTTTGATCATGATGGTTCATGTGTTCTTGCTCAGCTGACGACGGCTTAAGTCCCAGATTCAGGATATTGTTGAAGTCACTTGGTGCTTGTGAAGAGCATGTAGGACGGGAAATGGTTTCACTATTCTCTCCAGCTGGTGATGGTGGACGTTGACCCATGGATTTCATTGGCGAAGGATTGCCTCTGGGGTTGTAGTATGCTTGCTGTTGTAGCTGATAGTGAATGGGCTGTTGCATAGGCATAGAATTTGATCCAAGATTGATACCAGACATAGCTAAACTTGGACCAACGACGCTGTTTTTGCTGTGGTGTTCATTCGCCATCATACTGTGGTCATTAAGCATCGCTTGACCATTTTGAGGCTGAAATTCTTGCCGAAAATGCATGTTTAGTACTAATAGTGAGAGAAGAGCAGTGCTATAATTGAGTGTGCACCAACATTTGACAGATAACGATTCCGATGTTCCATGACTTACTAGTTGGAGAGGGCAAAATCCCTGAAAGACTGGGTGGACTTGGAAGAGGTGCAAGCATTGGGTACGCTGGACCTCCATTCATCTGCGCAAAAACCAAAAGCATCACAATGCGCAAGGAGGGGTTACGTTTTTGTCACAACAATGAATAAACTGAAATATACGTACTTGATGAATGGGGAGAGGCGGTGAGTTTGAGGTCAATCGCTCTCTTTGCAAAAGCTGCTGGAATCCGCCATTATGCATACGATCCCTCTGCGACGAGAACGCTTTCCGTTCGCCCGCCATGAACTGATTTGACTCATTTAGCCCTAATGTTGCACTTGCCTGCATATTTCCTTGCAACATCCTCTCATTTGGTTTGCCCATCTTGACAACATGTTGCACGTTGTGCTTGTTTCTATCGTGTTGAATAGCGTTATTATGACTGGAAATTCCCATATGTTCTGTGATGGCTGCATTCGTGTCTTTCTTCTTGTGCTCACCAAACATGACATCATACTAAACACCACCGACAACATCTAAAAACCATCAATACTCTCATGATCAATCCAAACATCCATATGAAATTGAACGTACGTCAGCATTATCCTTCATTTCGAAGGGCTCGCCATACTCGGTATATTTCAGCAGAATTTGATCCACACTCGTACTTGAATATTGGTACAACTTGTCATTTGAGTCAAAGACAATGAGTGCAATCTGGCAATCACAGAGTTTTGAAAGCTCCATCGCCTTCTTAAACACCCCATTTTTACGCTTGGCAAACGTGACCTAATGAGAAAGCTCCATCCAACCGTCAGATTTTGCATCTCTTAACACAATCGTTCACTCACTCTTTTTCTCTCTTACGTGGCGATTGCGGTCATCTTCAATGCGTTGAATCTTGATTTTCTTGCGGCCCATTCTAGATGAAATATTACCTTGTAATCACTCCACCGATCGATCGATTCGCGTACACGTCCACCAAGTGGGTGGGACTATTCTTACCGAGCGTATCTTATCGATTGTTTCGTACTTGAAAAGGTCCTTTGGTGGCCAATGTCACAGTCCTTTGTCCGCCAATATATTAATAGCGTTCAGTCTCGGTGAGTTTGCGTGATATGCTTGCGCTCGCGGGTGTATATGCTTCGATCGTCGTCCAAGTTGCTATTTTTACACTCTTGTTTTTAAAAATATCGCAGTTTCTGCAGCGACAGGGCTCTATTTTTAAATACCTTGGAGAGGTCGTGAAGAACTCAATGATAATGAGCTTTACTCTGGTTCTGAAGTTGAAGACAAAGCGTGGAAGAAAGTGGGACGACGACGACGGCGACGCATAAGAACTTTTCCAGACGACTATCTCCACAGGGACAAATTAATTGACCTCTCGCTCTCTTTTGATGGCAAAAAAAAGCTGATACCACCACACTTCTCATCGTTTTCCATCTTGGCGTTCCGTCTTGTTCTGGAATTTGCAGGCTGATATGTGCTCCTATGATTTTTGAAACGCCGCCATATGGCTGATGCGCGTTTCGGATTTTGTATCCAGATCCGTTTTCTGTCACATGCTTTTTCTTTTAATGCGACCGTTCGCGCGAGGAACGGTATCTGATTTTCATTTCAACTTCCTACATCACAAATGCATTGCTTCGAGCTTTCTAAAGACATCGCTGACAATGTCAAACTGTACGGATGTGTAGTATGCAGCTCTGCATCTTGGACGTTTTTCGATGAGGTCCTGCACACAACCTCGTAAGAGTAGTGGTGTTTTGGTGATAGAATCAGCAATTGTGTATGGAGACATTATACCGTGATGTTACTGGAGTCTGGTAGTGAAGGTGATTAACCATGAATAGAAGCATCGATAGATCAGCGAAGAAAGCAAGGAAGCATGAATATTGTTTGTTCATTCAGAATTAATACTTTAATTGCCTGATATAAATGATGGATGACCATCGACTTCATCGACTGACGCCATCATTACTGATGCTCATCACGTATATAGTGATGGACATCTACACGTTCACGATTGGATCATTCTCGGTAGTGATCTCTCATTGCTGAGCCACATCGACAAACACACAAACGATAGGGATAAGATGGAGACGTTAGAGCTGCTCCATCGCGTCCGAGATGTGCTGTAGAGCACCATAAAGCGTTTCCCATTGTTCTTTCAAAAGCGAAATTCCCTTTTTGCCTGGTTTCGCCACGCCATCTTGTTCATAGAACTCACGAATATCAATCAAAACGGACGACCGAAAGAAGCGAACACTCAATCTCCGCTTCGTGGATAGCTACACGATCGAGAACCGTATTATATAACCCACATGCTCATATGCATTACCACTTTCTCCACCAATTTTTTCTATACTCACCGAAAATGCAACGGATCGCTCCTCACCGGTGTCTGCAATTCGTTCCGGCACATCAGCTAAACTCTCCGCGTTTACATTATCGTCTTCGACCAGTCTAATCGCCTCCTCAATCGACTCGGATAATTTCACCAACGTGCGCCATTGGTCCACCGACAGCGAAATTCCTATCGCACGATATGACCAACATTTGGGTCCATCCATATCAGTCCTAGGCATCGATCAAACATACCTTTCTTTCCTGGCTTGTTCATCCCTTTGTCATCGTAGAATTCACGAATATCCGCCAACACAGTCGATCTCCACTTACGTACTGTCACCCTTCGCTTGGGGGTGAGTTCAAACACGACGTTTCCGTCTTCATCCGTGGATTCAGCCACTTTTGCTAGTGTGGCTGTTCGCTGCTGCGCTTTCCCTCCTCTTTGCATCTGCTGCTGGCTATCTTTCTGATATTTCTGGTTTTCATCATGGTTGCCATACTCATTCGCCTTTACTAGCATGTCTCTCAATGACACGCCTTTTACGGTGTCATTTTCTTTTGAACCGATCGATTGTACATCCACTTTGTTACGTTTCCAACCACTACGATCAGCAACATCGTTATCACGCTCGTTATCAGCACTGCGCTTTTTCTGTGCGGCCTTCATCATCAGGCTCATATTGTCTCCGCAATTCTCTTCAAGTGAAGCGGCACTTTCACTCCCGCGCGCCTAGAAAACTGCGGCAACCGTATTCAAGGGTTGCAAAAATAGGAACTTTGCTTGTCCCTATTTTGTTTGCTGGATTTCTGGTGCAAAAGACCAAATTTTCATTTTGGCACTACCAAAATTATCTTATTCATTCCCTATCTCAATTGACAAATAAACCCCTCGCCGATCCATCACCGCCCTCAAATAGCAACCGTAATATTTTTGAGCTTCATATCAACTGACGGCGTCTTCTAGGAACACGGTATCGCGTGCTGCGTGATGACGAGTCCTCAGCCACCAATGCATTTAAGCATGACTGACGGTCGTGCGCTCATACGGTGGCGGCCAATTTCATTTGATGTTGGTTGATAAAGTCAGTAACCCACAACTGAGCCCAAATACGCAGTAAATTGCCACACTACGGTACTCCTTGGTATTATTGAAAAAGGCAGCTTATAGTTTTTCTTTCTTCGAAAAAAGAATCCTTTCAACAATACATCACAAATGTACTGCGATATTGTAATTTATTGCAGACATTATTTTATTCTGCTGATAACGAAGAAAAAAGCGGTGTGAGAAATGGTAATGATGAATGGTTTAGCAGGATTTCATAGCCTTGCACGTATGCTATCAGTCAATCATTTTTTGCGCTGTGCCTGTAATTTCCTTCGAAACTAACGATGGGTGCATGTGAGCGTAATTATAACATCCACGTTCGCTGAAACCGAAGCCAAATGTGTAGAAACTCGATCACAATTGCTTTTACAAATTTTTGATCTCACACGTCAACAGAAACGAAAAATGTGGCGCAATAAACGCAAAAATACATGTAGTATATCTAAATGTATAACTTCCTAGTAAACCGAACTTCTATGTAATTATCACTGCGTATGTTCATCCGGCTAGAATGTGAGGCAATTGAAGGAAGCAACCAATCCGTGATGAATTTCTTTCGATTTGTTTCTATTTTCCTACTCGTGATCTGGTTTTCCCACCGCATATTCTCTATCCAAAGCGCCGAAATTCACATCCCATAGCGCCCATTCGCCTCACTAATATCCAGCATATGCTAAATTTACTAAATATTCCAAAAAGATCATATGAGCTACCATTTGATAACTCAGAGATGATCTTTGTTTATTTTGAATTTCTTCCAAGTCCTTATAGCATGTGAATTTGCAAGGAGACTCGAAGCAAACAAAGCGATTCTCTTATTGTTATTTTGTCTTACTTTGATATCTAAGCGTAACGTCGAGTCTAGAGGATTGCATTGCACATGATACCAAGATACATCTCTTATATGAATGGAAATGAAGATGATAGTCAGCAAAATGACAAAAAAGTAAAATCACACCATATCTAAGTTGTGTTTCGCTCACCTGTGGTGTTACTTTTACGTTTTGGTTATTGACAGGTTGCTCAATCAGGGATTGCAGCCCCCCCCGTCATTTTGATTGGCCGATTTCACGGCAGTTCGCTTTTGTTAATCAAAAGGTACGCACGAGCTGAATGAAATGAGTGGAGACACTTGGGAGGCGGACAGAAACATATCTGCGTCACTTCTCTCTTCGATGATTGAGCTCCATTAACCAAGGTTACTCTCTCTTTCTCTTTATCGTAGATACGCTCAAGCGCTTCTTCTGCTGCTGACAGATCCGCTATTCTAGTGGTTGTTTATTGAACGATGGATTTCGATGATGAAATGTCTGGTCTTCAAATCGAGGACTTGGGCGAGTATTTCCTTCAGACTGACATTGGTGACAGCTGGAAGGGCTTCTCGCTTGGCTATAATGACGAAGAAAAGTCAGTTGCACCATCTGCCGGTGCTACTGGTAACAATGGGAATCCGTTAAATATGAACTTTGGCAAGAGTGGGAGCACAACCGGTGCTGCTACTGCGACGAGCACAATTTTTTCGTCGTCATCGACATCTTCAGCAATTCCACTGGGTGTGACGTCGCCGCCGTTGTCCAGCTTTTCAGAGATGTTTAAAAGCGGGAATTACTTGGGCGTCGGATTAGGCTTTGGTTCTCCGTCAAGGCCAGACTTCACACTTTCCCCTGCGCTGATGAATGCAATAACAAATCCAGGGAAAAACGACCAGCAGATGGCGGTGATGAATAAGCACGCGGTACAGGATGCCATGGAACTATCCAATTTCAGTCTAGATAGCTTGAAGAAACCTGCACAGGGAGCAGCAGTAGCGGAAGCAAAGTCATCCACTGCTTCCTCCTGCAGGTAGCAACCGAAACACAGCAAAAGAAGTTTTGGTTTATCTTGATTAACGTTTTCTTGGTGATGTAGTGGTATGATGATGAAGCCAGCGACTGGGAAATCACCGAGTCCGACCTGTCAAAGCATCCTGGGCGGCGATCAGAAGTTGAGCTCAACCACGAAGAAGAGCGAGTCAGTGCTCTTTGGTGGAGTCAACGCGAAGCGGTACGTGTATCCAACTCTTTAATCCTGCTCTGTGTTTAAGTTGTTGATTTACCGAGTTTTTTGTCTTAGGTCGTTTGATATGGTGGACGAATCGTGTAGTTTTGATAGTTGCGCCACGATTGGAGCTCCAGAGGATGATCGTGGCTTCCGCAAGAAATCAAGAGAAAAGATGCGTCGACAGGAAGTGAATGTCAAGGTAAGCGTCGCATGCGTATAGAATAATAATGTGTCACGGATTGCATTAACCCAACGAGTGTTTGGTTGTATGATGATAGTTTGAAGAACTGGTGGAACTGCTGGGATTATCAAATCGTGTCCGTAAAAGTGCCATCTTACAGGAAGCCGTGTCAGCAATCAAAGTATAACAACCTTTGTGCCCCATATTTAATGCACCGAATGAAAGTTAAGCGTGTTTAATTCGCTTTTTGTAGATGTTGAAGCGCGAGCGTGAAGAAATGCGTCGTGATCGTGATCGTTTGCAGCACGAAGTGAGCAAACTCGCCACCTGTCTGCAGTACACTCATCTCGGCTCCGTTGCCGCCGCCAATGCCGTTGCCATGACACAGGTACAGAACCCATTTGCTAACCACATGAATCCTGCTAGTGCTGCTACATCATCGCAAGCGCTTTCGCATATGAATCACTCTCAACCGGTAAATGAACTTCCCGGCCATAGAGACCACCCATATGTTCATTGGCATCGTACTGATTTGGTCTGTGTTTTTTGGTCTTAGAGCAATGCTGGCTTCTCTATCGGTTCGGGCTTTGGTACTCTACCAGGAAACACACAGGTGGCCACATTAAATTCATCCTCGGGTTCGATGCCACCGATTGCTCCAAAGCAAAATCCAAAAATGGGATCGACGACGTCTTTCACCCCTATAGCACCAGATATGAAGTAAAGCGAGCATTTCCGACCTTCCAGCTCCGGTATCGACGGTACTTTGACGTCTGGCGGGTTTGTACTGTAGAAAAAAAGTTTATAAGACTTCTCTTTATTGCTATTGCTTACCCGACCCAGTGTATGAAGAATTTGGTTGGATAGGAGATCAAAGGGGAAGCTTCACTGTTTAAATTAAGGCTACAGACTCTAAAAAATGGACGTTAGAAGAAGTGAAGGAATGATGCTTGCGTCCCAGGATGTGCATGATGTCGTTGACTTGTTTTGCGCAGGTGCTCTTCAACCAACTGGCGGGCAGCTTCCTGTGTCGACTTGAGTTGTTGACGGAGTCCTGTATTACGAATGCGGTTTGTGTGGTTACTATCAGTTGTCGGCTTTGCGCGTAATGATCTAGATGGTGGTGTGGGTATATTAGGTCTTGATGGTGGTGGAAATAGCACCAAGGTCTGCTTCTTGGCATCCCAATGCATCTTGGCGTTGTAAAGGTGCTTCATTTGCTGGTCTAAGACAAATTGTTCGTCCTGTTCTTCCTGGCGGGTTCGTCTCCGCCTGGCGGTAGGATGAAGATGAGTGGAAGTAGAAGCTGTGTTGCTTGTAGGTGAAGAGGACAAGTGCCAGCTATTTGTTGTTGATGATAGTGGCACTCTTGGTGATTTAATGCTGCTCTTTGAGCCGCAACTCGTTGCTAACTGTTGCTGCAGGCGATCCGGATAGTCTGCTGTGAGTGTATCAGAATGTTCAAAGATAAATTTTTTCACGCACATTGAGAGCATTTTCGGCGAGGTAATCACATCCATTGGATCACAGTCCATGATTCCTGCTGGATTTGTGGCTATAGGTGACACAACCTGTGGGGACTTGACAGCAACCTCTACGAGCGTCGAAGCTCGTAAATGCGGCAAATACGGAGCTACTCCATCACAGATCAACGGTGCAGGTTGTGTAGAGCTAATTATCAATGCAGATGCTGCATCAGCTACTTTCATGGCGTCTCGATCGACATGAATATCTTTCATCTGTTGCTGTCGCCACCGCTTATCCAGGCTATTCATTACAAAGGCATCATCACCGTCACCACAAAGGACGGTATCTTGTACAGTCATAGCCTGCTGCTCACGAAGGGCTCGTTTTGCTGCTTCGATCCGCGTTTCATGGTGCTTCACAGTGCGGTCACAGATTGCACGCAGTTGCTGATACACAGCGGATTGCGGCACCCCCACAAATCCCAGTGCATCTGCTTCCTCGAGCGCATAGACCTCAACGTGTGAGGACGCTGCCGTGGCACTGTAGGTTGCCTTACTGTTTGGCTTCACTAATGCCTCAGCAGCCACGATTTCACCAGTACCGACCGTTTGCAGCTCAATGGTCAACTGCGAGTGATGCTTCTTGGATTTGTTCCAGGAGTGGAGATTGTTGCCATTATCTGACGTCACACACAGAGAATTCTTTTTATGATCAAGCGGTGCGATCTCGATGTGTTTGGTGAGCTTGACAATGCCAGTCAGAATGAAGAAACAACCGGTTAATGTTGAGTTTCCTTCCAGCAGCAATGAGTCCCCAAAGTTCAGCTTCCGCTTCTTGAGTAACTCCGCTACAGTACTCAGCCGTGAACGCTGCCAATCCTGGAAGAGTGGCAGCGACTGTAAGAAATTGATCTTTTGTGCTTGCTCGAAGAATGCTTCGTGAAATTTACCCAGTGTGTGAAGATAGATTTTCTTGGGAAGTTCGCAGACTTCGCAGACCCCGACCGCCACTGCTGAGGCGGTTCGTTTGGCATCTCTCGTAAACATCGCAGTTTCACCAAAGCTTTCACCCGTGCGGTACGTGAAGACGCGTTTGCCGAGCGTAGTTAGGTCTGGTTTTAGTTGAGAGCGGCGAGGAGATCGAGCCGTGGGAAAACTATCGGGGTCGACAGTCTCGTTATCATATGGACCATCACTGCCTCGAGTGATGAGCATTGCAGCTCCTTTCTTAGCGCCTGCGTAGACCGCTACCGTCCCATTGAAGACCATATAGAACGTGTCGCCAATATCGCCTTCGAAGAAAAGCGCATTGCCGTCCTCGTACTGCTGAAAGCGAAAAAACTTCATTGCATCGCGAATGGATCGATCGTCGACATCTTTAAAAGTCTTAGCGTGCTTCGTTTTCGCCCACAACACAAGTATATCGAGCTCAAAAGGCGTGAAATTGCTGGCTTGGACATCGATACCGCATTGATGGGATTGATGCTGAGTCTGTCGTGACTCTTGAGTCGACATTGGTGTCCGTCTTCGGGTGCCAGCTGCTGCACGGGCCACTTCGGCGCCAAGCAGCAGGCGTCTCGCTTCGATATGAATATCTAGCCCTTGTTCAAGTAACAATTGCTGGACATGGGAGTCTGGTGGAGGCATTGCTGCCAGTTGCCATTGTCGGAATCCACGCGCGAGTTTGTATTTCCTCCACCGTGCTAATAGCGAATGCAGGAGAAGTTGAAACGATGGCGAGTTCTTTTTGTCGAGCTCTGGCGTGGAGGTTTGGTCACTGTCGGTGTTTATTTCATCCATTGTCGGTTCGCCTTGTATGGGGTCGCTGTTTCGCATTGGCGCAGGAAGACAACTGTTGCTGTTGAGATTGCTAACTCTTCGAGGCGTTGTCATGGGTGATGAAGGTGCAGCATTCTGCTTCACAGCACTCATTACCTGAAAGGAGTTGAACCTGTCTACACGGTGATGACTCTCAATCAACACCAGCAACGTCAAACTACAGATCAGATTAGCTCAGTCCACGCTAAATATACACATCAGTCTGATTGTCCATCTCATCGCACACAAACATACATAGCAACAAACTGACAGAGCTCGTATGGTCCAAAAGATCAAAGTTATATTTGGTGGGGTGGATATTGGATCATAACCAAAAAACAAAATCAAAACGAGCCAGCAATTTAGCTGCGGTTCGCGTCGAAGGTTTCCTTGATCTTGTCCATAAAATCTTCGGTGTAGAGGTAGTGATCGGGTGTGACGTTCGAGCCGTGGATGCAGATGGCCAAATCCTTGGTCATGTGGCCAGCCTCGACAGTCTTGATCACAGCGTGTTCCAGGTCGAGGGAAAAGTCGACAAGCTCTTGATTGCCGTCCAATCTGCCGCGGTGCGCAAGACCACGCGTCCAGGCATAGATCGACGCAATTGGGTTCGTACTCGTCTTCTCACCCTTCTGGAATTGGCGCCAGTGGCGAGTAACCGTGCCGTGCGCAGCTTCAGCCTCAACGGTCTTGCCATCCGGGGCGACCAACACACTGGTCATCAACCCCAGGGAACCGTAACCTTGCGCGACGATATCGGACTGCACGTCACCGTCGTAGTTCTTGCATGCCCAGACGAAACCACCGTCGGATTTTAGCGCTTGTGCGACCATATCGTCGATCAAGCGGTGCGTGTACGAGATGCCGGCGGCATCGAACTTGGCCTTGAACTCCGATTGGTACACTTCCTCGAAGATGTCCTTGAAGCGGCCGTCGTATTTCTTAAGGATAGTGTTCTTGGTCGACAGGAACAAATCTTGTTCCTTGCTCAACGCAAACGAGAAGCACGACTTGGCAAAGCCGTAGATCGAATCGTCCGTGTTGTACATGGCGAGACCAACACCGGCACCCTTGAAGTCGTACACTTCAAAGGTTTGCTTTTCGCCGCCGTTAGCAGGTGTGTAGATAACCTCGAACTTGCCCGGTCCTGGGGCGATAAAGTCCGTGCTCTTGTATTGATCACCGAATGCGTGACGGCCAACCACGATGGGCTTCTTCCACCCAGGCACGAGGCGAGGCACGTTCGAGATGACAATCGGTTCACGGAAGACCGTACCGTTGAGGATGTTACGGATCGTCCCGTTGGGTGAGCGCCACATCTTCTTCAGCTTAAATTCTAATGTGTACACAAAGAGTGTAGATGATTAGTCTCAATCGCATTAAAACTTGATAGATGATTACTAAGTGTGTTGTCTACCTTCGACACGTTGCTCATCGGGGGTGATGGTCGCGCACTTGATGCCAACGTTGTGTTCTTGGATGGCATGAGCGGCATCAACGGTAACTTGATCGTTCGTGGCATCACGGTGCGGCAAGCCCAAGTCAAAGTATTCGATCTTCAGGTCCAAGTATGGGTGGATGTACTTTTCCTTGATCTGCGACCAAATGACACGCGTCATTTCATCACCATCGAGTTCCACGATCGGCTTTTGCACCACGATCTTGGACTTGCTGGCAACTGACGTACACAAGAATGAGTCAGCATACACAAACATACAAATTTCACCAAAAACCAACGTATTAACATATGGATGAAGCACGTACAGCCACGGGATCCAGCGGCGGCCACGGTCTTGAGTGTCTTGGACAGCATCTTTCACGGTCGGTCTTCCTCTACTTCTGCTTCGAATTGGAGAATGAATGGTTTCGGGTCTGATGAGCGGTTGAGAAAACGCCCTCCCCCAAGCACAAACTCCGCTCCTCCTTGGCGTTTTGATTACCCTTCCCCTACCTTACCTAAGCGAACCGTTTCATTCAGTGGGTTGCGCTCTTCTTCCCCTTTTTAGTACCCTTTATTAGGGGTATTTTTGCCATTGGCTTGTCTTTAACAAGTAGTGATTGCGCGCATGTGGCGGGCACCAATCAGAATTGCTGCTTGGACATTTGAGTTGCAAGAGCATTGAGATGTTTCGAGATGTTTGACATCAGCTCATACAAACCAATCCTATATACAACTCAACAGCCAACCGGAAACGTATTTCATGAAAACTTTGAACTTCTGTCATCATATGTGTGTTGGCTCTGTTGAAGCCCAATCAAAACTAATGAATCCTAACCAACCTGTATTCAACTCACATACCAATCAATATGCATGTCAGTGTATCATTTTTTGTTCAGCCTCCATTCTTCTTCTTCTTCCTCGCTTCTGCATGCTTACTTGTTTTTCTGTTTGTCTTGTATTGTCTCACATCATACACGTCACACTCTGTCCGCAAATCACCATATCGCAATCCATCTGTACTTCTCTAAAATTGATGCGTTTCAGCTTCAGGAACACTCTCGTTGTCGCTATGAGCATCGGCACCAGCATCTGGACTACCAGGGCTGCCTGGACTACCGGGACTGCCTGGACTACCAGGACTACGTGGACTACCAGGACTACGTGGACTACCTGGGCTTGGGAGACCAGCTGGTGCAGGTGGTGGACTACCTGAACTACCTGGGGTCGATGGACTTCGCGGAGAGACTGAGGCAGCGGAGCTAGATGGAGGAGGTGTCGCTGCTCCTGAACCGTTCTGACTTGGAGACAATTTCGAGTTCTTCTGCGATGACTGTTTCGCCATCGATACAGGAGACAATGGTACACCGCCATCATCTTCAAAATCCTCCTCTTCCATATATTCTTCATCTTCATGGATCGTATCCGGTTGGAAATCGCCCGTTTCCTCATCAAGTTGCATGTTAGCCATGCTCGGATGCCATCCTTCCAATCCTTGGTATGAAAAGCGATCAAAGTGCTTCTGCTCTGACGGGGATGAGGGCAATGACACGGGAGAATCAGGCATCAATTCTTCACGTGCTTCACGCAATTTGGCAATAGCACGCGTCAAGTGGCTTTCATCAGTCACATCTTCCATACGATGTGGAGGACGAGGCACTTCCACTTGCTTATTCAGAAGCCCTTCCCAGTCCATTTCGTGAAAGAATGGATGCTGCTTGATCTCATCCACGCCTTCGGATCCACAACCCAAACGATGGTTCGGGTTTTTGTTGAGTAATTGTGTGATCAAATCCTTCGCTTCGGGGGTGAAACGATCGCTAAACATGGGCTCTTCTTTCAAAATCTTCTCAAACAGAATGGTTGGAACGTTATGACGGAATGGAGAATCGCCCTGAATCATCTCATACGCCAAGATACCGAACGCCCACCAGTCCACGGCTTTGCCGTATCCTTCTTTCAAGATCAACTCTGGTGCCAAGTATTCACATGTACCCACAAACGAGCTTGTTCGTTCATTGTCATCCATTTCTTCTTTGGAGAGACCAAAGTCTGTGCATGCAACGTTCCCGTCAGCAGTGATGACAATGTTCTCCAGTTTCAGATCACGATAGAGGATATTCGAGTTGTGCAAATGCGAAATGGCCAGTAGGATCTCCGCGAGGTAAAACCGTGCACGCTTGATGCTGAAACGTCCACGGCGACGCAACACCTGCCGTAACGAACCACCACTATAGTAATCCATCACCATGTACAACTTGTCTTGGTTTTGAAAAGCGTACTTCAACTGCACAATATACGGGTGGTTTGCTTCTTGCAAGATTCGTCGCTCGGCCATGGTTTGCGTTACCAAATCCTTGTTCATCACCCACTCTTTCTTGAGTACCTTCATGGCATAGAGACGACCAGCGTCGGCGCCATCTTTCTTTTGCACCAATAGCACCTTGCCACAGGCACCACGGCCAATCACTGTCACTAATTCGAAATCGTTCACCGACATCTTCCCAGGCTTAGCCGAGCCGCTAAACACACTCTCCTTCTCACCGGTACGCACAGAACGTGGTCGAGACCAGTGGATGAGCGATGGAAGCGCGCGGCACGTAAAGCAGAGCCGTACTTGCCCTTCGTGGCGCGTGTTTTCCACCGAAGAACACTTCTCGCAGCATGGATTCTGGCACGTACGGCAATGACGTCGCCAGCGCCGCATGTTGAACACATTCTTGCACAAATAGCAGCTTTTCTCCATGCCGCTATTCACGTTTTTCACGCGGAAACCCGACCACCGCGCCTTGAAGCTTGCGTATACTGACTCGACCACGGCCTGTAGCACATCGACATCGGATTCAGGGTTGCCTGCTGACAACACCACACATCCCAATTCGTGTTCCCTCGATTTGATGCGAGCGAGGACAACATCGACCGACGAGACATAAGCAATACACCACTGCGCGATCAGTTTGCGCAGTACATAGGAATCATCTGATGAAATTCGATGTGTAGACTGCACGAATGCAACACCACTGATATGTCGTTGCATTTCCTTCATGTGTGAACGCAAAGCCTCGACCAGCAGCTGGCCACCGTCTCGATATGCCACAATAAACACATGTGTCGATCTGGAGGTAAGGACGTGATTCCTCCAGCCGGTGATGAATCGCTTCACTGCACTCTTCATCTGAAAATGTTCACCAATTCAACAGATCATTAAGTAACATATAAGAGTCATACCAAGGGGAAGAAAGTACTGTTCACATACATCAACTTCACCAGAGGTGATCGAGTCTTTGAACACATCGTCGTACAAAACAATACCGAGCTTGTCTTCCTTGGCTTTGACTATATATGGCAGCATGGAACCCAAACTTCCTTTGAAAATACCTCCTCCTGTGAACACCACATCAATCCATGAGTAAGTAATTCCTCCCCTTACGTGCTAATATACATCTCAAGTACCTTCATGCCCCGAACGGACACACAACCTAGCACCCCACACGCCAGCGGGAGAGCCATCGCTATCGCCAATAAACACTACCAGCCGGTCTGAAAACAGCGCCGTTCTTGAAAGAAACACACTGCATTGAATCGTCGCATCATCCTACATGTTGACAATCACATATGTGTGAATGAATAAAACCCTTCTCACCGAACACATCCAAAAATCAGATCTGGCGTACCAGCGACGTCGTGACCTCATGGGATGTTTCCATCAGGTCTCGCATCTTTCCCTGCACGTTCTTCGTCGCAGCCTCCAATAGACCACCAGGTGGGGGAAGCGGCGGCTCAGGAGGCTCCACATACGAACGGCGTGTCGTCGATACCGCAGGTGAGGGCGCTTCGGTATCGCTGTCTCGTGGCGCTGAGTCTTCGCGGTTGCGGTAGCTATGGCCAAACTGGTCATCGCCATCGTCATCATCGCCGTTTTCGCGCTCACTGCGGTCCCCTTCGCCACCCTGACCATCTTCGTCACCGCTGTTGCTTTTGGTGCGATTGAAAATACTGAGGTTTGTCGTAAAACTCAGACCAACGCTTTTGCGGCGCACCGCCTCTCGAATTGCCGTGATTGGCCGCGGCGACTTCTTCATCTTGGGGTGTCTACAGAATGTTTCCTTTCTCAATTCACTCTCTCCCCTTTCTTCCTTCCTCGCTTCCCCCTTTTTCCAGCTGCTCTGGTCCGCTACTATACACTACAGACCGTGATTGAAGGCACCCCCACTCCTCCACCTGAGCTCCTCGATCAGTCCACTATCCCCGTTTTTCCACGATCAAAGAGGAGGAGGAGAAGAGAAATTTCGTTTGTGGAGTAACTGGACCACAGAAAACACAAAACAAGGTAGAAATTTTATATAAAAATACCGGTAACTCAGGGGGAGGAGCTCCTGTTTTTTGTGCGGGTCCGACTTGACTAGCAAAAGCTACTTAAGACCAGACAGCTGCGTCTCTGCCACCTAGACTCGATGAGTCCAAGCGAGTAGGTGTTCATTCTTGAGAAAGATGTTCTTGGTAGCGTTGATATCTCTGTCAAGGACAAACTTGCAGTGAGGACATTCAAATACTTTTTGGTGCTTCATCACGCGGTTGATTCTCCCACATTTGAGAACAAGTCTTTGTTGTATATTGTTCTCCACACTCAATCATCTTTCTTCCAGTCCTTTCCATCTTGTATTTCAGTAGTGTCTTAAACTTATAGTGAGACCACGTGATCATTACTCTTGATGCCTTACTTGAAATCCTTTTTCGCTTGGATATCATGTCAGATGTCTGAAAGGACGGAAGAAGGACTTCATGGTAGTTGTCCGACAACCACTTGGGGACTTTGTGATGCATGTCCGACATCATCGCTTTCATCCGTTAAAAGATCCTGCAAATTCTCTTTCTCATATGGTGACGTTTTCGCTTGGACTTTTCTTGAGACGATCGACCAGCAAACAGCAGTTGAAGATTGCGTTCTTGGTGTCGTCTACGCTTAACGCCATGTCATGAGGGTTGTACAGCGCGATGAAGCTACAGACTCCGGGACCGATTGGGCACGTCGGAATAGAGTCTGTCTGATGAAATTCTTTCAGCACTGAAATGCAGACATAGCAGTGATCTTCGCGTATTCGTTGTAGGTGGACTACATACTTGAATGGCGGAAGTTGATCCTTTATCATGATGCCTTCATTCTCGGAGAGACCAAAATATCGTGGAAAGAATCGAAGTTGAGCTTCATCAAACTTTAGTAATCGAGATTGGATTTCAACCAAAGTTATGTTATCCTTTCTTGACTTGAATCTCAACCGAAGAAATAACAATTTCTTTCCTTTGCACTTTTGAGATTTGAATAGAGCTTTCGATGACTTGCTAGCTTTAACGAAATATCTGTAGACTGAAGTCGACAGTCCCATGCATCCACATGTAGACGTACGCTATGGCTATTGCTATGATCGCAAGGCGATACACAAGGTGGGAAATGGAGCGCATAGTAATGAGCGAGGTTTCGCGCTTCGAACCGATTATGTAAGCGGCAGATGGTGGTATAGCGTTCAGCAGCCAACGAAATATGTTTGTTATCACTAAAATATTGAAATTGATGAACAAATTTGTCGATGATAGCAAGATATCATGCAAAATATAGAGTGCTTCAAGTCCCAACTAGACTCCAGACGATAAAAAATCATATCAGGACCTGCTAGTCGTTGTAAGCAACACCAGCGTCAAAAGATTAAATATGTTTCTATTCGTCATGATAAGACGCTGATGTTCAAATGAATCAAGTCGTTCCAGGTCAACGACTGCGGGTAGACCAACCTCGCAGTTTGCTGGACCGTAGTGCCATTGATATCGAACATGTAAATGTCTTTATACCGAACACCCACCAGCTTCATCAGTAAGATCATCCAAATGTCGCTGGTGTGCACCAAATACTTTTGGTTGGCGATTACGAAACCACTACTGTAAATACCATCAGCGGAGGCAAATTTCATGCCTTTCAGAATGAAGCAGTGGTCATAATCAGATAGCAACCCATAACGTGCCTCTAGCTCTGCTCCTGTAGCGATTTCGAAGATCGTGTATAATCGTTTATGACCCATGAGTGTCTCAATACTCTCTGACGGTCTGGAGCTAATGGGAACACCACCAATATTCGGTTTCGTTGGCAAAATCCATCGCTTCACCTTTCGATACACAATATAAAGCATCACCACGAGCAGCATCCAGCCCAATGGAGATAAGACACCAAAAATGAACTGATTAGAGACCGCACCAAGTTCATGCACAGACCAGGAGTTCATGGGTGAGATGTTGCGCTGGTTTGGCAGAGGCATCTGCATCCCGAGAATATAGTCAGCGTGTGTTGAATCCACCAGTGTGGAAGTCAATGACGGGAAGAGATTCGTGATTTGATGACGACAGTGAAAACCGATGATGTAAGTAACCATAACCACGAGGGGATCTACTCGTTCCCGGAAGATGATTCCCAGAATACCAGAAGCGCTCATGTACATGGACAACAAATCGGCACGAATGATGCCAATGTAGATTTTCACGTCGTCGTCACCCTGTGCAATAGTGCCATCGAACAAACACAACTCGCGTAGTGTCCAGAACCCGTTGATGCCCCATGTGAGCAACACTAGCGCTCCACGTAGGATGATGGTCGTAGACACACTAATGAAGGCGTCGCCCATCCACAACTGACCGCTCTGCACATGACGACAGCTCACGAGCAGCAACAGCAGCAGATTTGAAAGTACATCCATCCCCAACAGCAAATGCACAAAGTGTACCCACGCCCAGGAGTCTTGCAGCTCCGCTCTACCAGTCCATTCCCAGTCAGCGATTGCGGCAATTGGATCATTCGAGAGTACCCACAATTCATTATTGATATTGGCTTGTTCGGTCTCGGAATCAGCGTAGAAACCGGTTCGACAAGCCGTTCGCAAGTCACTCGCCACCTCTTCATCAGTTGAGACGGGAATACTGCGGAGCCACCAGACACCGCTGGTGGTTGTGTTCAAGTACTCGTAGACCTGGAAGTCGAGTGTTTTAAACGGGTAGCCCAACGATGCGATAAAGTGGTGCGTGACATTCACGGCTGCGAGATCGTCGATGAGCGTCAATGTGGCGATGGCAGCTGCACCTGTTTCTTTAAGTGCTGGAACCGCATATTCTTGGTTAGAGACTGTCAGTGTGAGCATAGACACATCGTCAGACTGGTTGACCTTGCGCACCAAGTAATATAGCCGGGCGATGGTGATATCGTCATCGATAATCTCAGACGTACAATCCACAACCGGAGCAATCAGCTCGATGGTTTCAGTAGCCAAGAACGTGAGGTTATAGGACACATTGTCCACTAGTGTGGTGTACAATTCGCGTAAGAAATCATTGTTATACAGATTCTGTTGATTGGACGTCAAATCATCACAGATCTCCCATGAATAAAGGTTGTCTTTATCAAGGTAGAGTGTATCGGTGCGTGGATCAGTGTTGTCCTGGAGCATCTGAACAATAAGCGGACTGTCGCGAATCGTTGTTGTTCCAATGTTTTGGCGGATCAGTGGTGCGCTGTCTGGACTGTATTCATATCTAAATGGACTATCTCCATATAGCAATTTGAAAGCCTCGATGAAACCATCGAAACACATATAGACGTAGACCACGGCGCAAATGAAGATACCTATACGATGCAGGAGGTGCAGAACGGGGCGAACTGGTACATCCTTGATATTGGGTCGTGCATTCAGACGTGCGCGCCGCATGATAGTATAGTACCCGTAGTGAGTCTTCAGAAATTGACCTGGATGTCGTGACCATGCTTAGTAAAAAAAGCGGACAAAGATAGCTCCTTCCAGGTAAATATAGGTACATTTTGCCATTTCTAATTCGGACGACGTGATCTTTTTACCGTGATCACGGTATATTAATCCATGTCGCTTTTACCGGTCAAATTAAATAAATTTAGAGATTCTTGGATGTACTTGTCAGTTATGAATTCTGAGAGCCAGAAGGTAGTCCGCTCAGAAAATCTGAGTCCAAAAAAGCGGACGTTTCTTCGGGAGCTCTTTTGAAGGAACAATTCAAAAGTGCCACGTAGAAGCAAGCGAGAGATAGAGACGATGTCAGCGGGCGTGCGTAACACCGCCATCAAGCGCATCCAGGGTGTACGTTCTGCTACTACGTTACTGGCTGTTCTGCGCTCCTTTATGTGCGTTTTTGTAATATATCGTGTCGTGTTTGGTTTAGGATGTTCGTGAGATGATGACAAACCCAAGTGACCAGTACTCGGCCGCACCTCTAGAGGTGAGAATGGATTTTCTTGTAGTACAAAACGTGCACGCATGACTAACTTTTATCTATATGCTTATGTGTTTATATTAATCGCGGTAGACGAACATGTTTGATTGGCATTTTACCCTACGTGGTCCTCGTGACACCGAATTTGAAGGCGGTATTTACCACGGTCGCATTCTCTTGCCGGCCGATTATCCATTCAAGCCACCGAATATCATGCTCTTAACAGTAAGTTGCATCCTACTGACACTGTAATGGCTAAGTTCTCTTTTTAGCTCATGTTTATGGTTGCAATGTAGCCAAATGGACGCTTTGAAGTGAGAAAGAAAATTTGTTTGAGCATTTCTGCACATCATCCTGAAGAATGGCAACCTGCGTGGGGAGGTATGAATCTACCTGATTGTAATTTTGTATGCGTATTGCGATCATAACATTATGTTATTGTGGGGCTGTTTATCTGGTTGTCACAGTTCGGCTGATTCTGGAAGCGCTGATTAGTTTCATGCCCACGAAAGGCGAAGGTGCTATTGGTGCGTTAGATTTACCTACTGAAGTACGAAGGCGATTGGCCAAGGAGGTAATGGACCTTATTCTACGTTCGCAAATGCAGTGAGCGGGTTCATAACGTGACGAATATGTACTTTGTTTTTGCGCAGTCGGTTGACTTCAAATGTGACATCTGCGGTAAAATTGCTGATTTGCTTCCAGAAGTGGACGAAAATGCTGAAGGAGAAGAGAAGAAGCCATCGAAATATGCAGATCAGATTGCTCAGTTGCATATTCACACCCTAGAAGCAAGTAGATCCAGCGAACCAACCCAGGAAAGCGAAAAAACAAAGGATGCTAATGAAGGGAGCACATCAGATGCACAAGCGAAGTCTGATGCGATGCAAGATGGCGTGGCGAGAGATGATATTTCCAAGAAAGTAGATCCACAAGGTACTCCTGCCAGTATGGAGTCACATCCTGTTGTTGCCGAGACAGCTCCTCAGCTTGCGGATGGTTCACTGCCACCAACAATTACAGAGGTCGAAACGACACCGGTTTTTACCACAAATGCTCCAGCATTGAGTCGTCGTACTCAAGAATCCGACCATATAGACACTTTCCTGCATTACTTGACTATCGCTCTGGTAGTGGCACTGTTCGCGTTAGTGTACAGGAAAATGCTGCAACTACATGGCGTGTTACAGTGAATGTAGCACATATAGTTCCCCGGTGGATACGTATATATGTTTGATGATCCACATTTGGACTTTGCTTTTCTCGTCTATGATTATGTGTTCTCTTCGTCTTTGACTGCCATAGCATCATGGTAACTACTTGAGTCGATAGGACTCGAGCAGCTCCTGCATAACTTCGTTCGCGAGTTCTGGATTCACGCGTCCGCCACATGCCTTCATCACTTGGCCGATGAAGAAGCCAAACAATTGTGTTTTTCCGTTTAGATACGCGTCCAAGTTCTTTTTCGCTTTCTGATAAAATGAGCATAGCATAAAGTAACCAACGTGAGACTGAGGACATTATCCATGGTAATGCACTCTAGCCATCAGTTCAAACCTACCGGATCATCCAACACTTCACGACAGAGTGCCAGAATGGCTTCCTTATCCTGAATTTGCCGCCAATTTTTCTCTTCGACGATCTCCAGGGGGGTTTTCTTCTTGTTGGTAGTCGGATCAGGTTCATTCTCATAAAATAGCACCTCCATCAACTCTTTGGCGATCTTGCCTGAGATGGTTCCATCCACCAATAAGTCGATCAGCTCACCTAGCTCCTGTGCCGACACGGGGCTGCTGAGAATATCGCTGTTCGTAGCCTTCAGATGACCAAACAAATCATTCAACACCCAGTTCACCACGACTTTTGATGGCCGCGATGATTTAGCGGCGATTGCTTCGAAGAACGCCGCCGCTCCAGGTTCATTCACGAGAACAGAGCTCTCGTAAATACTCAGCGCATAAGTATTCAATAATCGTTCCTTTAAGGCGCTCGGCAGCTCAGGCAACGCAGATTCTAGCGCGTGGATGATTTTCTCTTCGACCACAAGCGGTGGTAGATCTGGTTCAGGAAAGAAACGGTAGTCTTTTGCACCTTCTTTCGAGCGCATGCGTTTCTAATTGCATAGCAAAGCAATACATCACAAAATTTGCGGTTTGATCACTTCAGAGAACATAAGAACCATATGCATCCCTACCGTTTCGCCCGTAATAGCATCAAACGACCGTGTTTCTCGATGCACCTGCTCCCCGTTTTGCTCAATCAACTCAATCTGTCGCTTTGCCTCGTATTTGGCGGCGCGCATCATGTTTCGAATACTGTTCATGTTCTTTACTTCGACGCGTTCTCCAAATGGCGCTTCATTGCTTTCCTCGACACTGTCACTGTTGTTATGTGGCCGCACACTCACATTGAGATCGCAACGCATTGAACCTTCTTCCATGTTGCCATCACAAACACCGAGATGACGCAGCAAATGTTGCAAGTGTTTCATCACCTGGCCTGCCTCCACTGGACTACGAAGATCTGGCTCCATCACGATCTCCATCAGTGCTGTACCGGCTCGATTCAAATCCACCACTGTGCTATCATCTTCCAGGTCGTGAATGCTCTTTCCTGTCAAATAAGAGTTGATGACGTCAGTCTTACGTTCACAGAATGGCAAGTCATTAGCTGTTTGTTCCCTCTTTACCTGAATCTTGCTCGATTTGAATGCGAGCAATTCGCACACTGCGAGAAATGACGTCCTGTATACATCGTAACATACCGGATTCGTATTAGTTATGTTGAACATCTTGTCGACTGGAAGTGAATTTCGTATAAATATACCTCTTGACTGACAGCGTTCTTCTTAAGCTGCTGTTGTTTCTCCTTCCACTTCCGGAGCGCTTCATTCTTCTCTTTCCGCGATTTAAACTTGGACGCATCAAATACTGCTGCAGTATTAGCGTCACCGCCATCTTCGCCATCAATGTGTGTAATCGCAGACGCTGGGATGTCGAAATGCAGGACGCCATTCGTGGCAATCGGCGCGCGTTGTTGCGTTAATTGGTACCCGAGCGGCAAATCACAGTAAAAATAGTGTTTTCGTTCAAAAAGCGACCGTGGATGCACCTGTGCGCCCACTGCCAAACTGGTTCGTATCGCTTGATGCACACATTCACGGTTGATCACGGGCAATGTGCCTGGTAGCGCTGCATCAAAGAAGCTGACGTTCCTATTGGGTAGAGCTGACGAAATCGTGGCGGATGCAGACCCACTCATGAGCTTGGATTGCGAAAGCACCTGCGCATGGACCTCGAGGCCGATGCATACCTCCCAGAGCTTGCCGCTCTTGCTCTTAATAAGCTGTAACAGCGGCTTCTTCGCGCCTTCGACGGCAGGCGATACTATCATGACTGATGGAGCTCTTCGCTTGGCAACTACAGCGTGTGGGTATGATTCGCAAGAAATTTATACATTTTTTTATCCAATCAACGACATTTATTCAGTTTAGCGACATGTTATTATATACAAATAGTGACATTGCTCACATCTTTGCCTCAATCTCATCATATCGTACAAAGATGCCTTGGCTACAATGACGAAAACAATGCTACATTCAGCATGCTCGCTAGATCGCGGAGGATATGATCGGTCACTGCTGCGGGTTTTTCCATGACCAAGAGATGACCTGCGTCAGCGACAGGCTCGGACAGACTGTACACGGATGGATGTTTGTCGACAATCTCTTCTTGGAAATACTGGTGATTAAACAACTTGGTAGTTGCGCCGTAATGGAAACTCACACGGCATTTCGCTTTCGTGAGATCACTCTCGGTGATCACAGGTGGGTGGCCACAGTACAACGCAGCTTCGATATGCGGATGACACGCGAGTGCAACGGTAGGAGCAGGATCATCCTCGACAACAGCGCCTTTAACGTACCCAGCGAGCGATTCGCGGTCCCATGACGCAAAATTCTTGAGATTTTGGAAAAATTCCTCCGCCGCGACTCTCGATGGCCTCGGTTAATGGACGATAGCAAAGGAAATAGTTAGTATACTCGTTGGAATGATTATATGCTGCGAAAGGTTACCAGTTGGCTTGACGCTTGAGTGTGACCATCACCAGAAATTTGTTATAACTTAAGTCATTTGGAGTTCGTAGCCGGTAAATTGGTTCAAAGAGAATAAGTCCAGCAAATGTACCTGGGTAATGGATCTCGGTCTGCCAGAGCGCCATGGCGCCCATTGAGTGGCCAATCCCAAACAGTAGCCGCTTCTTCCCAGTTTTCTGAATCAATTGCACCTGCTGTTTGATGGTAGTAGCTGTCCATTGAATCCAGTTATTCGCTGGATGCACTACCTGCAGCGATTCGCGGTCAATTTCCGCGGGGACGGACTCGTCGCGATTCTCGCCGTGGTAGGGGAAATCAAAAGTCACAAATTCGACGTTCACTTGGTGGAGGAGCGAGGATGCCTGCATGCGACGGATGATGGGGTCCCATATTTGCTTGCAGAAACCTCCACCGTGAGCAAGTAGGAGCGTGACGCTGCTGTGGTCGTTATGGTTACTGCAGTTGCTGGGCATTCTTGAGACTGATATGTATGTGCAGAGCATGCACGTGGTGTTACATCAAATGATTACGGGATTTGGTGACATTCGTACTTTATCGGAGCGCTTCGTTCATCCTTGAAGTTGTTGCAATACTACGAGTAGAGAGCATCGTGACCATGGTAGGCTCATCAACACGTTGCATGATGCCGTGAAGAAGTCATATCGTTGATGGCTAGATCACCGCCATTCGGTCTTGGATAATAGTCGATGGCATGCACACTGAAATATGTGTCGGTCTTGCAGTGAAACATCTTGTAATTATTACTCATTAATTACATGTCATGTGGCAGTGACTTGAGCAATGATATAAGGATTTGGAGGTCCATCCTTGAGAGCCGAGGATCACTATGCTTGGAATTGGACGGTAAACCACGATCAAAAGCGAGAGCATTTTTCTTTAGAGCGATCTCATTTTGTTTCGTTTAGCATGTTAAATGAATGCAACTCCACTGAACAAATACAAATTGTAGTTCCATGACAACTTTTGAAAATCAATATAGAAAACACACTAATTTTTATCAATTTCTACCACAAGGTATTGAATCACCTCAATTTTGTTAATTGTCCCAAAAGTTATGGGTAGTAAACATGTGCGCAATCTGCGTTTGCATTGAAGCTATCGCATGGAAATGGCAGCACCAGCGGAGTTCTGTATCAAGAAGCTCTGCTAGTGGAATTGTTTGCTGAACATTGAAGTTCGTAACGTACTTGAAGTTGTGAGTCGACCCAGCGTAATCGATTGACAAGCTTACGCGTTCAGGTGGATACTGACAAGCATTCCTGTGTGTTATGGAGTTGGATGCCTTTGGCATCTGAGTTTTTGCTAAGTGAAACAAATGCTATATCAATTGGCACTACTACTTAGCAGCTTGTTGCAATGCATTAACGTTCACGATTAACGTTGACTGACCACATGACACACCTTAGAATCTCAATCTCACAATCGCGATGCGCGAACCGCCTTCTCCCGAAATGGAGCAAGCTCTTGTAGGTTCTTGAGGATGTTGGTAGCACACAATGCTGGATCTTCCATTACCATGGCATGTGACGAACCAGGCATGGGATCTCCGAGTTGGTAGATATGCGGCCATTTCTGCACCAGCGGCTCATGAAACTCGCGGATAAACATCTTCGACCGTGTGCCATAGTGGAATGTGACCCTACATTTCGGTCGACCACGCTTCTCTTCAGGAAGCACAACAGGATGGTGGCAGTAGAGCGAGCATTCAATCAATGGGTGACATGCCAATACTACTGAGCCATCGCTTTCTTGTACAAGCCCGCCTTTCAGGTATGCAGCGAGCGACTCTCGATCCCATCGAGCAAAATTGGATAGCTGGTTAAAATGAGTGTGAGCTGCTTCCAGTGACGGCCTATCAGGCAAAATGCTATTAAGAAACGAAGCAACACATCATTCAGTACATTGACTCACCATTTTGATTCCCGCCGCAACGTCAGCAACACCATGAAATCAATGAAGTGTTGACCTGCTGGGATCCATCTCGGATCAAATACAAAGATTGGTTCAAAGAGTATCAGCCCATCAAACGTGCCTGGATACTTGATCTCCGTGTTCAGCAACGCTACAGCACCCATGGAATAGCCGATACCGATCAATGGTTGCTGATGTGAATCATCATCATCACTGCGGTTGTGCTGGTGTTTCTCACGAATATGAGCCACTTGACGCTCCACTTCTTCTGCACCCCAAACACCCAGATTCTGACCAGGGTGCTCTACACGCGGCGCCTTTGGGTTACTCATGTCTAGCTTTGGCGGTACCGATTCATCTCGCTTCGTACCATGATACGGGAAGTCAAACGCCACAAACTCGGCGTTTACACCATGGAACAGTGGCGAGTCTTTCATTCGACGAATGATTGGGTTCCAGATTTCCTTACAATACCCACCGCCATGCGCAAATAGCAACGTGACGTCTGGTGTAGATGCAGGCATGGTTAATCAGATAAAAGACCGCTGTCTATCTGTACGCTGTTGGCAGCAAAAGAGGAAGTGCGTAACATTCTCTGCATGTGTCATCATTTTCGACGTGTTTTTGGATTGGGAATTACACAAATTCACATTACTGTATCTTATTTTTTAAGTTTATGTTGATGTTCGAAAATCAAATTTGTAATTGATTATTGAAATTGACGACATCATACGGTATATTGATCAATTTCAGCACGACAACGCGGGATACATGGACACATATACACATATCCACCAACTTGCATAGAATATTTATTGGCGTTGTAGATTAATTTGATGTTCTATGTCTACCTAGAGACGCGCACCAGTCACTATTCGATCACGGAATGGTGGCAATAGTTGTAGGTCGGTAAGGATGCGCACCGCCGATAACGCTGGGTTCTCCAACACCATCGCATGGGAGGTATTGGGTATTGGCTCACCCACTTTATAAATATGCGGGTGAAGCGCTTCCATGTGGTCCATGGTTTGACGGACAAACATTTTTGTGCGCGCGCCATGGTGAAAAGAGATTTTGCTCTTGGGTTTTGCTTGCTCTTCTTCCGAAAGCAGCAGAGGGTAATGACAATAGAGTGCAGCTTCAATATGCGGATGGCAGGCAAGCGAAATGGACCCATCGCTTTCTTCCACTAGAGCGCCTTGGATGTACGCAGCAAGCGACTCACGGTCCCACTTTGCAAAGTTCTTCAAGCCTTGAAGGTGTGCATAGGCAGCTTCACGTGATGGCCTACCATAATACGAACCATTAGAAAAAGCTAATCGCACAGCCAACCAACACAGAGAAAGACCGCACAAAAGGAAAATGCTAAGTGTACGTACCATTTCGATTCTCGTTGCAGTGTGAGTGAGACCAAGAATCCCACAACAAGATCCCTATCTGCGCCAGTCACAGAAAAATCATACACCGGCTCAAACAAAATCAGTCCGTCAAATGTGCCGGGATACTCCACTTCGGTTTTCCATAACGCAACTGCGCCCATCGAATGACCAACACCAATCAAGTGCGTCTTCTTGTTTTCATCGTTGTTGGAAGTACGATTTCTGGTCTGGAGTGCTTGTACTTGGCGCTGCACCTCCTTTGATGTCCAATTGACCATATCTTGCACAGGATGTGTCACACGCGGGCCCTTTGGATTGTTTTGATCCAATTTTGGTGCCACAGATTCGTCTCGTTTGGTACCATGATAAGGGAAATCAAATGTCACAAATTCAGCATGGATGCCATGGAAGAGTGGAGAGTTCTTGACGCGGCGGATGATTGGATCCCAAATTTCTTTGCAGAATCCGCCACCATGTGCAAACAGCAGTGTAACATCCGGCGTCACTGACTCAGACCCGTTAGTGAGGATGTTCATGATAGACGTTTGTGGGTGGATAAGCAATGGGTTTTGCAGGACGTGTGATCAATTGGGCAAATGCAATTATGAGAATCTTATCAACCATTGCAAGCCATGTGACTCAATTCCTGTTTAGGAGATGTTTTACATCGATGTACTATGGTTTATTGATAAAGTTTTTTATTGAAGTTTACTTCATACATTTCAAATATTAATAATAAAAGAACGAATAGCAACAGTATTTATTTCCACTCTTTTGTCTAACCAATTAGACAAATTCTTTATCTTTCCATTTTAGTTTCGTAATCTTCGTAAACTTGAAACGTCTCTGAGTACAGTAATCTCCCTTTAATGTTACTAAAGATACTTGAGCGAAATCTTACCGTACTCCAATCATTTGTTTATGATTACCAACGTGGTTTTTTCAGTGCACGTTGAAATTCTGAAAAGCTACACACTTGGCAATCAAAATCCGTTTTGCATTGTCTTTGTCAAGCAAACCACACTACACCATGGGCAAAGTTCCTGCTGCTACAACTCTACTCTTTGCCCATGGAGGTGGATTCTGCAAAGAAGCGTGGAAACCCATCATTCGTCGAGTCATGGAATCGCCCATGGTGCAACGTGTTGCACCAGAAATCGTAACATTTGATTTCCACTACCATGGTAGCAAGCGAGACGAATCTGTGACACCGAAAGTAGATCTGAGCAACCCGTTGTCCCCACGCGTGACCCATCCGGCACAAGATTTGATCAACTGGTCATCGGCGGAAGTGCTAAAAGAAGTGCAAGCGTTGCAGGAAATCGATCAGAAGAATCAAACCAAGACACCGTTGATTGGCATCGGCCATTCGATGGGTGCAGGCGCGCTGTGGAAGACCGAAGTGAATTATCCAGGCACATTTGATGGGCTGATTCTCTTTGAACCGGTCTATGATTTTAGTTCGCTGGCGCCAGAACAAGGAGCCCAGATTGTGGACTTTTTGGTGTCCATCTCGCTGCAACGTGAATCGAAATGGTATGTCACCTAGTCTAAACTCTCCCCACGTGGAATTCATAGATGATATCGTTAATAGCATTGCTTGGTTTATCTCTGTCTTAGGCCATCGCGCGAAGCAGCTCATTCCCATTTTCGACAACTCAAGAATTTTGCGAATTGGGATCGTGAATCTCTTGAAGCTTATTTAGAAGGCGCTCTCATTGAAGAAAATGATGGAACGATTGCACTTGCATGCCATCCAGCAATTGAAGCCTCACTCTATTGTCATCAGCCGCTGCGATTCTCAACTGAAGAACTAGGACGACCAAAGTGCAAGCTTTCCTTTCATTATGGCTCACGTACGAAGATGTTTTTGCCCTCAAGTTTCGAAGGAATGCAAGCAAAATTCCCACACATCTACACACTACGCGATCCGATGCCCAACGCCTCGCATATGATGGTAATGGACAATCCAGCCATGTCAGCGACGCGCATACTTGACGATCTGGCAGAGATTTCGCCTTTTTGTGACCAAATATCGACTAAAGAGACCACCACTGCGAGGCTATGACTTATAGGTAGATTGAGTGCACCGTATAGTAAGGTGGATTCCTTGTGCGTTGTGCTATAATTTTATATTCCATCAACGTTGGATAGACAGATTCTTTTGCTTCGTTGTTATTTGGTTGTTGAATTCATCTTAGTTATCAACGATTACTTTATTGCCCATACAACACCCTTGCGTCTAGTTGAGCTCATAAAATGTTGCTGTGATTCTAAAGACAAGCACAAATATCAAATCTTGGATAAAACCGATTCAGATACTAAACTACCCCAAAAAATAATCGGCTCTCATCATATCCTCACTATTCGACTAGCTCTCCACCTTTCTTTGCTTTACTTATAGTCCAATGTCGGCTGATTCACAAGTCATCTTGTACACTTTTACCATAGTATCGCCCGCTTTCCATAGCTCGAGTTATGCTCGACAATTGCTCTCTTGAATGGGTGCGTATTCAATATATGAACGGTTTCCGTTGCTTTTGTCTGATCTATGAATACAGCACAGCTGATATAGCAACAGAGATCTTCATTGGGCTCTGGATTTCGTGGGGTGAAGAAATTTCATTTTCTTGTGTCTGCTCTGGATGAGAGATCGGTGGTTTATCGAGCGATTTTGATAGTTGCCATCTTTCTGAATTCAGCTTCACCCAGTTTGAACAGCAAAAACTATTTATTTACTTTAATAAAAATGTATGATACTACTTGATGCACACTCAAGTTGGTAGCTCTTCGCCAAACGTTGCATGTAAACGCAGGACCATCATCTGGTACTACACAATCGGCAAACACGTTTGGTGTTGCTTATCACACGCCATTATTGCTCGATAAGGATTGTTATCACTCACAACGGTGTTAAGAGTGCAGTTGACGTGAACTTGAAGTTTAGTGAGATACTGCATCCGTTCATGTGTTCAAAAAAGTTACCTAAACAGATCCGTAGCACCAAAGGTGATGAGCGGCATACATTTATCATCTACAGTTGGTTGCACGCCCTGGCTCGCCCAATGTGCCGCAATGGTCGCCACGCGTAGCTTTTTACAGGAAAACCGACGTGAACCTCCTTAATTTGCTAGAAGATAATCAGACACAACGCCCGTCTTGCATCACTCTCTCGAACCTTGCTCTTACGAGGCGTGTGGGTACAATCCACATTGTGCGATTTACCATACCAACATAGCTGGTCTCTGTATTGCACAGAATGACAACTGCACAGGCGACACTGCTGTTTGCACATGGAGGGAGCTTCTGCAAAGAGGTCTGGAACCCAATCATTCGACGTCTCAAGAAGTCGTCCTTGCTACAAGGCGTGGCCACAGAATATGTAACATTTGATTTTCCATACCATGGTAGCAAACACGACAACTCGACACCAGCGCAGTTAAATCTAAGTGTTCCAAACGTACCACGTGTAACTCACCCAGCGCAAGAAATGGCACAGGAAGGACCCAGAGAAGTATATCGTCAGATCCAGCAGATTCACCAAAGCCATGATGCTCGTTATGACAATAACAGCACGACCAAGCAGAAAACGCCATTGATCGGCATCGGTCATTCCATGGGGGCGTTGGCACTATGGCTCACGGAAGTAGCACATCCAGGCACGTTTGACGCACTAATTCTCTTTGAGCCAGGCATTGGGCTGAATCGACCGCACAATATGCCGATCATGAGTTTCTTGGTAACCATGGCTCTACGACGTGAATCGACATGGTAAGAATGCGTTTTTTTAATATTGTGTGTCAAGCGTCAGCTTGATTTCTATTTTCTGAAATATGTAGGCCATCGTTAGCCGCGGCTCATGCTCATTTCCACCAGCTGGAAAATTTTTCACGTTGGGATCGTGAGGTGTTGGCTGGCTACTTGGATGGTGCGTTAATTGAATCACCCACCGACGGCAATGTTTCTCTAGCCTGCCATCCGCACGTTGAAGCCGCAATCTACTGCCATAAGTCGGTCTTGTTGTCTGAAGACGAGCTGGCGCGGCCACGTTGCGAGTCAATCACGTTCCACTATGGCACACGCACGAACGTCTTCCTTCTCGATGAATTCTTCAAACCGCTGGTAACTCAACTCCCTCATTTGTACAAGTTAGGAGACCCGATGCTGGGACTGTCGCATCTAATGACACTGGAGGATCCCGAGTTGTCAACCACAAGGATCCTTGACAGTCTCGCCCAGTTGTCTGCCTTCCAAAACACAGCACAAGCGTCTACCTCGTCGTCTCGTCTGTGATGTACCGAGCACAAGAGGTTTGTGAATGAGTTATGCAGGTGGCTTGTCCAGACAGATATGAAGCGAGATCCAGTACAGTGTTTATAGGCATGTGGTGAGCCACATGAAGTGATTTTCCGTTGTGTTGCAACGTAGGATAATAGTGATCGATTATACATTCTAATCGCTGTAGTCGCCAGTCACTCAGCGTCATTGTTGGGATTCAAGTACTATCAGTTGGAACGACAAGCAGTGGCAACAGTGTCACAAAGCAAATGAATCCATTCAGACATTAGTGGATCTCAAGGCTGAATGTAGAACAGCAACTATAAATAAGATTTCTATCAATCACGTTGAATTGTCATTTAAATTGATTTGAGTGTACTGAACGACCATCTGAATATACCTCTCGTGCGCCTCATTGTCACGCATTATGATGGGTCTTCATTACATATCCGACCCATCGGGTATGAAAACAAAATGAACCCGACCGGGTTTGATAAAGTACGATTTCTTATTGTGTGTAGGGATGCGAACTTCTGTTAGGTGCGGTAGTTCATTGTTTACGGTTATGTTCGAATTGGACACTCGAACATCAGTCATTCATTTCACTTTCTAGTAGCTTTATTAACAAGCAATCCGCGAGTCAAGGGCGCCGGATTTCTGGGGGCTTCCTTGACCCAAAAGATCCGCAAATATTTCTTTGAGGGTGCAATCTTGGTGCAAGAAAGTCGCTTACATTTGGT
>BCKE01000058.1:160029-246340 GCA_001600495.1 Pilasporangium apinafurcum
TGTGGCGTTAGTTCTCCTCTATGAGTGTTGCCGCTTTGATAATAGCAACGGGAATGAGGTTTTCTTAAGCAAAATTGTTTCGATCAGCCGAGCGTTCTCGTCAAGTCCAAATAGCGGCTCTTTTGGATTTTGCCCAACCTACGAATTAGGCTATTTTTGGCCCCGTTGGCTCACGGATCGCTTGTTAAAACAATAATTTAGTTCCTAATATTCCTCCAAAAGAGTAAGTCTCTTTGTCTTTCCTTTCCTCTTGATTGACGACGTCCGTTCCCAATCAATTGCGCTTTCGCATTGCACAATAGTGTACGCGAGTAAAAGGATTGCCCATTTACAATTTTGATGAACGTCCAGACGTTCAAAAGTTTACACAAACACTCGATTTTGTTGTGAAATTTGACCAATAACAAATTACTCGAACTTACATTCACACTTCTACATTCATCCTTGAGACCCACTATTGTGGAAACAAAATAGTTAACTTAAACAGGAGAAGACCCGTTGTTGATTGATTAGACGCGCTGACGCAAATCACGAACATGCAATGTTGCGTCTAATCATTCAACTTGAGACGTCGAAGCCAGTGAACGTGCTAGGCGAAGAGAGCATTATCGCTTCAGTTCAATTTGTACTCGCCCAGAAATACACAGCCAACGCAACATTCGACGATGAGTGCACGTGCAAAGGCGACGTTGCTTTTTGCCCATGGTAGTGGCTTCTGCAAGGAGATCTGGGACCCAATCATCCGCCGCCTCCAGGTGTCTCCATTGCTGCAACGTGTGGCTACGGACTACGTGAAATTCAATTTCCCCTACCACGGTGAAAAGCGTGACAACGACTCGGTACCCGTACAATGGGACCGAAGCAACCCGGACGTTCTACGTGTAATCCACCCGGCCCAGGACATGGTCAACAGCATGTCCCTTGAAGTGGTCCGGCAGGTGAAGAAACTCCAACCAATGCATCAAGCCGAAGGCAAACCGAAGTCGCCGTTGATTGGTATTGGTCATTCCATGGGGGCGGCGTCACTGTGGAACGCCGAAGTGACACATCCAGGCACGTTCGATGGACTGATTTTGTTTGAGCCAGTGTATGGGCTGAACCAACCGCACAATATGCCCATTTGTGATTACTTGGTCTCAGTGACATTGCCAAGAAGAACGTCATGGTATTATGCAGCAATTTCACCAGCGTCTCTAGCAATCCTAAATCTCTAACATGTGATTACTTTGTATCTGCTGTACAGGCCATCCTTCGAGGCTGCATATGCATACTTCCATGAGCTCTCGAATTTCTCGAGATGGGATCGGGAGTCGTTGGATGGTTACATCCGCGGTGCACTCATCCAAGAGAATGATGGGACCGTATCTCTGGCGTGCCATCCGCATATTGAAGCGGCATTCTATTGCCATAAAACGTTCCTGTTATCCGAAGACCAGCTTGTGCGGCCGCAATGCGAACAGATCACTTTCCATTATGGCACGCGCACAAGAGTCTTTGTGAAGGAGCTTTTTGATTCCATTACGACAAATCTGCCTCATTTGTACGCAATGGGCGAGCCAATACCTAATGCTTCGCATTTAATGGTCATGGAAGACCCCGAGCTTGCTGCGTCACGAATTCTGGACGATTTGGCACGTCTACCTCCGTTTCGAGAAGAACCACCGAGTGATGCCTCATCATAGTTACTGACAATTCACAAATAGACAATGCTAGATTGGATTAATGCTAGCTTTGCTATTCTGCTAATGTGACATAGAGATTCCGTGAAGTGCATTGTGGTAGTCTTGTCTCGACATCTTCTGCTCAAAATGGTTGTGATGCCATATTCAGCTTTAAATTATACCCAATAAACTGGGCTAGAATGCTACCAGGCTTATTTTACCCAGAAGTTCAAATAAACCCAAATTTTAGCTTAAACAAGAGCTTACTGTACTATCACACGTCAACTTGAGCTACATAAGTGCAAGAAGCAGGCAGCACTTCATTGCCTCTCGCATCGACGATTGTCTACACAAGCAGAGAAGTGGAGCGAGTAACCGATGACAATGAGTACGGCAACTCCGCGTGCGACGTTACTATTTGCGCACGGTGGTGGGTTCTGCAAGGAGACGTGGGATCCGATCATCCGACGTATCAAGAGTTCGCCATTGTTGCAACGTGTACCAACTGAATTTGTGACATTTGATTTCCCATATCACGGCCCGAAGCGCGATAATTCAGTGCCTGTTCGATTGTTACTAGAGAATCCGCAGTCACCTCGTGTGGCCCATCCAGCGCAGGACATGGTGGCGATGGCATCGCGAGAGGTGATTCGACAGGTGCAGCAGCTGAATTCGCGACAGAAGAAAACGCCATTAATTGGTATTGCACATTCCATGGGTGCAGCTGCGTTGTGGAGTACAGAAGTACAGTTTCCGGGCACCTTTGATGGGCTCATTCTCTTTGAGCCAGTGTATGGACTGAATACACCAGATACCGCAGCTACTGCAGACTTTTTGATTACCGTGACACTCCAGCGGGAGAGTTCTTGGTAAGTTTGCTGTGTTTTTGTGCTAATACTGGCGATGTGCGGACGTTATGCTCATTCTGAGTGTTGTGTCTGTTGTTTGCTATACAGGCCATCAATAGAAGCAGCACATAAATACTTTCACGAGCTTAAGAACTTTGCGCGGTGGGATCGAGAATCTTTGGCAGGATACTTGAAAGGCGCATTGATAGAAGAAAGTGACGGCACCGTATCGCTAGCATGTCATCCGCATATCGAAGCGGCGTTTTACTGCCACAAAACATTCTTACTCTCAGAGGAAGAGCAGGCGCGTCCTCGTTGTGAGAAGATCACCTTCCATTATGGCTCGCGCACCAAGACATTTGTGAAGGAGATCGTTTCACCCATGTGTGCACGCTGGCCGAATTTGTACAAAATGATGGACCCCATGCCGGGTCTTGGACATCTCATGGTGCTAGAAGATCCAGCACTCTCGGCGGCGCATATCCTCAAGGATCTTGAGCAACTGGCGACATTTCGACAAGAAGAACATGACGAAGATGCAGCGCAATCTGCATCAGCGCGATTATAGTACCACCAAGCCTCGTATGGGCGGATATGTCTCTGTAATAACATGGCCATCCTGATCACTGTGATAAAATGCAATGCAGATATACAATCATAACATTTTTTCCATGAAATGTTTGCTACTGAACGTAATCGAATGCCATGTTCACCCACTACCTCACGCTCTATTTAGTCTAGACCTCTTCGTGGAATGGCGCCAGCTGCGCGAGATCCTCAAGGATCTTGGTAGCTGAGAGTGCTGGATCTTCCAGCACCATCACATGGGACAACCCAGGCATTGGCTCGCCGACCTTGTACAACTGCGGCAGCTTCGCTTCCATGTCATTGAACAAATGTGGAAGGAACATCCTAGTGCGGTTGCCGTAGTGAAACGTAATCTTTTCGCATTTTGGTTGTGTCAGTTCTTCAGGTGAAAGTAGGAGCGGCGTGTGACAGTACAACGACGCTTCGATATGTGGATGGCATGCCAATGCCACTGATCCATCGGTTTCTTTCACGACCGCACCTTTGAGATAAGCGGCTAGTGATTCGCGATCCCAGCGTGCAAAGTTCTTGAGCTGCTCAAAATATGCGTACGCTTCTTCTTGCGTAGACCTGTTAAAAAAACAACAAAACACAGTTTACTCAGTAATTCCTGAGACATCAAGTCGTAAAGTAGATATTGCTGAACAAACCATTTGAATTGACGCTGCAGTGTTATCGCCACGAGAAAATTCACGAGAAGACGGTGCTCCGGGACACTCTTGCTGAACCCATACACCGGTTCAAACAGGATCAATCCAGCAAATGTGCCAGGATGATCGACCTCAACTTTCCAGAGTGCACATGCTCCCATCGAGTGGCCAATGCCAATCAGCGGTGTTTCCTTTCTCGTTGGATCCTCGCGAAGTTGCTGCACCTGACGCCACACTTCTTCACTTGTCCATTTTGTCAAATCCTGTGCTGGATGTGATACACGTGGGGTCTTTGGGTTGCTCAGGTCCAGTTGTGCAGCGATCGATTCATCACGTTTGCTACCGTGATAGGGGAAATCGAACGTCATAATCTCGGGTTCCACACGTTGAAAGAGTGGAGAGTCCTGAAGACGACGTAGAATCGGTTCCCACGTTTCCTTGCAGAACCCACCACCGTGGGCGAAGAGCAACGTGGGTGGAGCGTCTGCCGTCATTTCTTGATGGATTGAGTAGAATTAACGCGCTGGAGGATTAATTTAAAATGAGAGCACAGGAGACGATCTGGCGTCAGATGTAGGAGGGTAAGAGACGGTAATGTATCCCATTCGTTCCACGGTGGAGGGAGGAGTCGCCCCCATCGGTGTGCAGGTGGTCATTCCATTTTGCTTGCTTAGAATTTTGGTGGAGGGAACCTTCAATATAACATTGCTATTATTCAATAAAGTATGACTAAAGATTAAATGAGTGAAAAAATTTCCGATAAATATTTAAACGGGATATGAATGTAGTTCGATTACGAAGATTACCAAACATCATTTATCGATGACACACACACATACTTCTCTCTACCTTCTCCCTCTCACCCATTGCCATTCTTCAGCATGTATGTATATTGAGCTGGAGCTCCACAAACTCCTAGTTCAATTTACCATAGCTATTTTGTTGTTTGACTGCTTGTTGACGTGTACTTGAACTGGTAGAAGCAAAATGGCTACATTTTAAACACCTGTGCTAACCTTCGTTATCTCAATGCCACCATAAACCACCATACGATTGACAAAAGCGATCTATAGCCACAATAGCATACCACAATGGTCACTGTGAACGATCTATTTTTTTTTTACACGTGCTGAGTTATGAACTTCATGCTTGCTCTCAAAGCTTGAGCCTCTATGCTACAACTGCTCGGCAAATGCTTCCTGAAATGGTTCTAGTTGGTCCAGGTCTTCCAAAATCTTGGCCGTCGCCACCTCTGGGTCTTCCAATACCATCAAATGTGACAACCCGCTCATGGGCTCCCCAATTCGGTAGAGATGCGGCCACTTCTCTGTCATCGGATCAAACAACTCGCGGAGAAACATCTTGGTGCGGTCGCCATAATGGAATGTGATCTGCTGGCATTGCGGCCGAGCCAACTCTTGGTCTGTGAAGAGTAATGATTTGTGACAATAGAGCGCTGCTTCGATATGCGGATGACATGCTAATACCATCGATCCATCATTTTTATCTTCCACCAGCGCGCCTTTCATATACCCTTCGAGCGTTTCTCTATCCCAACGCGAAAAATTCTTTAGCTGATGAAAATGGTCCCGTGCAGCAGCCATTGACGGCCAAGAAGATTCTCGTTCTAATGCCAGTGCCACTAAGAAATCCGTAACATAGGCATTCTCGGGTCGTTCTGGTCGCAACATGCCATACCCAGGCTCAAAAAGAATCAACGAATCAAACGTGCCCGGATGCAGCACCTCTGCTCGCCACAGAGCACCAGCGCCCATGGAATGGCCGATACCGATTAGCGGGCTTTGCTTGCGATAGTAATTATGCTGTAGGTGCTGAACTTGGTTCATGACTTCATATGCGGAATCTGTGACCATCTCTGTCGCTGGATGGATCGCGCGTAGCGAGTGTGGGTTACTGCGATCCCAATGCACAGGCACCGAATAGTTATCACGCTTGCTACCGTGGTAGGGGAAATCGAAACTCACATAATTGATGCTCAAGCGTTGTAACAATGGCGAGCTCTTGAGTCGGCGGATGATCGGGTCCCAAACCTCCTTACAGAAGCTAGCACCATGTGCGAACAGCAGTGTTGCCTGTTCAGCGTTCCTGGTCATTTACCTTTTTTTTTTGCCTAGCTGTATGTACTAGAATGACGTGAGTGAAGTCAGTGAGCTGCTGAGGTGAGCATAGTTGAAGAAACCATTTGGACCACTGCTCACTCATCAATGACACAATCCAACCAGATCAACTGAATCTACAGTCATTTCCGCTTAAGTATATTCAAAACTGACAATCATTCCGATTGAAATGTAGCCATCTCGTGAAACTTGGTGGATTCATCAAGCAGTGAAATAACGAATTTTGGAAACTGATGCGATCAGATATGCTTCTCTCGCTTCAGCAGGTAAAAATTAGCCGATGATTCAAACAAGGAGATTCGTATTCTATTTAGTTTGCATGTCAATCGAATTCCCAACCTTCACGAATTAAGCTCAGTAAATCTAAAATTGTGTGTGTACAAGTTTAGAAATAGCGTAAAACACCGCCTTTCTTGAGCCATTTTTTGATCGCATTCTGCCGAATCAAGAGGACACCTGGATTCGTAGGATGCGTTGTTGGCCAGAGCGGCGGACGACAGGAAGTTGTGAGCAACTGCGTAATTTCCTTTCGGATAACGGGCTGCAGAAACTCTTTACTGCGCTTACCCACACCAGTGATGATGCGGATATCGTCCAGCTGAGCGATGTTACTATGAGAACTATCACCAGCCTTATTTACTTGCGCATGAACTCGATGGATGGCATCGAAGGCATGTACAACTGCACATTTTGCGACTCCGCGAGAGAATGTGTGTAAGTCGATTTCATATCCATCACACCTCAGCCAATTCTTCGTAAGCAGATCCTGTTCCACCAGTCGATTAAAGACCTTGCGAGCGTGTGTGAACAATCGCAACTCATCCAGTGTATCGATGAGCCTTGAAGTTTGACCAACATGAGTAGAGATATCGAGTGCAGGTAGTTTCTTCAAGACGACGTGCAAGTCTTGTTTCATACGATGTCTCCGACGCGCGGAAACACTGGCGGTTTTATTAGGAGATGGTGATGGATCTTCTTGCTCTTGCAGTTGATGTAGTGCCTTCAGCACAATGGAGCAGATCAACGCATTAATGAGCGGTGTGTGATGATTGTATTGCTTCGTGACACTTGCTTTGACATCTCTTTCCTGTATTTCATTAAACAGCTGTACGATTTGTTCCCATTCGTTGTGCTTCTCCAGTTCCACAAAGCATGTCCCATACGTGAAATCGTCCGGTGGGGCATGGACTGACGTTTTCATTTCTTCTACAATTGCCATCGCACTCTTCCAGCCTTGTTTGTCATTCCGAAACGCTGCTAATAGAAAGTTGTTGTAGAGAGCTGTGGTAGCATGTTCACGAAGCCACGCATCATCCATTTGGTGATAAATTTCCAGCACGCGTTTGGTTTCGTCGATCTCTACGAGCGCCTGACAGATCGCTGTTCGAGTGGCCACGTCGTTTTGAATCAAAGGGAACTGCTTCTCAATGAAATCGATAGTGGTGTTTACCATATCTTTCCGCTTCGCCTTGGCTGAAGTAAGCAGTAAGATTCGGAACGCTCGCAGCGGTGGTTTCAATTGGAACTGATGCATTTGCTGGATCAAGCGATGTGTATTGCGCCAGTCATGTTGTATTTTCAGAGTCGACAGCAATGAATCATAGAAATTCACCTGCATTTGTCGGTGATAATGAGGGTCACCATGAACTTCCTCGATCAGCTTGAACGCTCGATCAATGTGACCCTTTCTGGCCAATGCACAGCAGACTTGTGAATAGGACGCCAGTGGTACACGCACACCAAGCTCATGACCACGATGGATTACGTCCATCGCTTCGCGATAACGATCACTTGCTGCACATAACGTGACGACTGCATGGAGATCCTGCGACTGTATTGCTGGAGCTGTGGTGGAGTTGGTTTGACTGGAATTTTTGCTGGTATAGCGCTGGAAACTGGCCATCGCCGTCTTCCAATGCGCTTGTGCTGCAAATGGCTTGAAATTTACGGTCTCTTTCTTTCTATTGCTCGATTTAGTGCCGCTTACTACACCACTAGAAGCAGTATGTGTCAAACATCGCAGGTGGCAATGATGGATGATAGAACGGCGCACATGGGCGAATATGGGTGTCTATACCACAATCAACAGCAGAGGTGTCAGCCATGACATTTTCAACACGCGCTTATACGATAGGATGAGTGTGTATTTTGCTCACCTGTGTTAGCACTCCACGAGCGAGAGGAGACGCTCTGCATGAGTTGGCGAGGAGTTCCATGGTCGTGAGCATGATCAATCACTGGTACATTCTGTCTATGACCAAAACAAAACAGGTGTATCCATTCGTTTTTTCAGTTGCCCTTATATAGAGGGATTCAGTCTTGTTTGGAATAAAAAAATGGCTGAGGAACATGAGTGTCTTGAATGATTTGGATGACACAGATGGATCGCAAATCATTCAACGCAACAGTGGGTTGCGCCGTGTACTCACTGGCATTATCGACGATCGAAATGAGCTGACTTTTTCTTTTCTTTAAGAGAGCATACGTGCAGTACTAGTTCTTAAAGCAAACATGATGTCATCAGCATTTATTCCCTTTGCTTGCCATGATCAATCATTCAGTATCGCTGTAGCATTTCCAGATAAGTTGTATGAGTGAAGTTATGGAACTGGAAGGAGAGGGAGGTATGTTGCAGAACGTTTCTGCCTCCAACCAACGAGGGGAAAATTTGTCGATTCGTCAGCCAACGAGCGATACCTGAATGCTCAGATTGCAAGGTCCAGTGCTCATCCTCACTGTTTAGTGCTATGACTTGACGTTGGAGAGCACGCTGACACCAGAATCATAGGTATAGAGAAGTGATCGCGCCAGATGGCTGGTTGACTGTGCTGGACTTTTATGAAATTTTTTTGTAGAGAATGGCAATAAAGATTTGAGAGAGCGAACGTATCGACGATCATTCCTCATGTTTTTCATTATAGGAAAATCATGAAAGGAAGAAGCTTGTGCGTTTGTGAGCATGCACGGCGAACATCAATTAATCCCGCTTTCCGTTGTAGTATCAAGCCATGTATGAATTTCCGCTTGTCAAAATAAATCCAAGATGTTACACTTACTCTGTGTTTTTCTCAGATAACCCACATTGATTTTCTGGTGAATATGAATCCATCCTTCGATGCACATGGGTTCAGAATGTGGAAGTATTGTGTGCTCTGTTAAGATTCATGTGTCTATGCGTCATTTTCTAACTACGTTTCATGGGAATTTTCACAATCCTTCATCAGTTCAGCAGGTCCAAATATAGCTGAGCTTTTTCGTGAGACAGTTAAGGCAGCCATGGAGAAAATAGTCTGGGGTATCATTTTCAGTTCCTGCCTGTCCAGATCTGGTTTTCCAACACAAAGACATGGCCATATACTGAAACCAAAGGTAAAGGAAATGGCCAAAGCGGAGATCAGTCACATGTGATGGGACGGAACAGGATTACTGGATCCAAATCATTTGTACTTCGCGCATTCTTCAAAACAGCTGACCGGTGGGATCAGCCATTTGTTCAATTTGGCCAACAGTGACGTTCGTCGCATTGAGAAATTTTTGATCAAGAAGAAGAAGCCGAAACGACTTGTGAGATCGTGTGACCAGCAGCCACAACGCTAGGCATTCTTGAATTCTTCACGTTATCGCTTCTGATTAATAACCATCAATCAACCCAGCAAGAAACAACAAGAATCGTGTAAGAGAACAGCAACCAGCGTAAATGCATCGTTTCTCTGGCAAAACCCGTCGAAGTAGCTTGGAGAGCTGTACATCAAAATCGAAGCTGGCCAAGCAAGTGCCAATGCTTCCTACACGTCACGAACGCAGAAGCACAAACTGCTCACTCGCAAATAACTATTTGTCCTCCCGTGTCCGTAACAACAATGTTGTTGATGCTTCCGGCGAGGATAGTGTTGGAACTGACGCATCCGATACTCAGGAAAGTGAACAAAGCTCCACTGACACATCATTATTGTGGTTTTTGGATAATCGCAATAGTCGATCTAGCTTGTACTACCACCGACGCCATTGCGGAACCATTCTGATGCAGGACGACCACCAGGATCTCTTTTTATTCCGCGAGGAAGCCGAGTACTCGGACTATCTGAGCGCGATGCTCACAGGTCGACATCTCGAGACGGACGGTGTAGTTTTCTATGAAATTGAAGTGAATTTGAGTCAGCGCAAATGGACAATTTGGCGGCGATTCTCTGAATTCCGTGGCTTGCGACGGCAACTGATCAAACACTTTACAAAACGACTCAAGCGAGCCGCCAACAATTGCTCTTCACGCTGTGAAATTTGTGCTAATTTGCTGCAGACTATCGAAGGACTCGCGTTTCCATCTCGACAGCAAAGGAAAGGACCATGGAAAGCGTTGTTTTCCCGGTCATCATCATCTTCACATAAAGGACTAGACAATGGAGTTTCCACGATCATCGACGATCGAAAAGCCAAGTTCCATGACTTTCTATCGATCTGTCTCGTGACTATTCGTGGGCTGCGGCAACATGGCAACGTCATGACAAACAGCTCGTTGTGCGAGATCAGCGTGGCGTCTCAATTGATGGAAGAGTTTCTGGAATTAAATTTTACACGATACCTGCAATTCCTAGGCGAGCGTGGCATCGGCAAGAACCCATCATGAGCTGCTGGCTGAAGAGACTGCAACAATTTTGACTTACCACATTTGTCGTGTATTTATCTATAATATCTATACCCAAAAAACAATACCACACGTTTTTTTCTTTGTTCCATGTACCATGCCATCTATCGATAAAACTAGTCAACAATACACCTCGTCACGTTACGCATCAGTGTGTAGGCATTGAATGCATTCTCTATCACCATCACTATCATTGCCCATGATTTTTCGTGTGCCTTGTGAAAATATCATGCAGGGAATCGAGGAGATCAAAGCGCTTATCATTGATACGCTCGTACAAAATGTCCTGGACAACCGGTAGCTGGTGCACACGAAACATCGCTGGGACACCTCGAAGCCCGAGTGCTGGGTCTTGATTGAAGTCGTTCGGTTTCCTCCATTGCTGGTAGGTTGGAGTCACTTCGACGCGAATCAAGCGAGAATTGGGTGGAGCGTACGCTTTAAATGCATACTCAACTGGAAGTTCTGAATACCGGCAATATGGACACCACGGCCGGTTGTTGCCCGCGAGTCGTCCTGATATAAACATCAAGAACAGCGGTGAAGTCGCGTTTTCCTCGATTTTGTAAGAGTTCATCACATCCGTGAACGCTGCATAGCTCGAGACTGTGACGATCTCTTTCGTTTGGACAGCAGGAGCGGCTAACAAAGGATCGACTTTGTCCTCGTTATTGAATAAGTAGCGCAGCAATGAATCGTACATCAGCGTCTGTTTGATCATCATCCCAATTGTGGCTCGCCGTTTGCCTTCCCACTTCATCAGACTAGGTACTGTCTTTACACGCAGATCGACGTCTTTGTTGAAATCGTTCTGATATTGCCAATAACGTTCTGTTCCCGCAAAAATCGTCACCAATCGATTGTTCCCCGGCGAAAGTGCGAATGTTTCGTGAACCTGTCGTTTCGCGCTGATGCAAATCGTGGACCAGTCGTGCGGCTGGAAATCCTTGTCACTGCACATGAAGAACAAAAATACATTGACGTTCTCGATGCCTTCTTCCTTGTTTAGTTCGTCCAGATACGATAGTGTTGCTTCATACCCGCCGGTAATAGTAACATATCGATTCTGCAATGAGACGACAGTGTTCCTCTGTGTCATGATTGGTGTTTCCTCTGCTTCTGTTGTTTCTGGTATCAAATTCAACTGCTCCTTTAGCTGTGTCTCTGCTGTTGCTACATGTTCTTCCTTCACGGGTGGCTGCGCGGCTTGAATATTATTTTGTTCATTAAGCTTGTTCGTTTCTTCCTCCACAGTAGCCTTCTCTAAGGTTACTAACTGAGTGCTGACGTCATCTCTTGTTGGCGCTTCTGCGGCGATAGTTTCTTCTTTCTCAGTATTTTGATGCTGTGGTGGCAATGGCGACACCTTCTCTCCCACATGATTCGTTGGTTGTTCTTGTTGCTGCTGCACTGGCTGGCCTTCAGCTGTATCTATCTTTTGTTCACTTTCCGCCTCGCGTTGTTGTTCCTCCGCTTGTGTTGCCAGTATTGGCTCCATTGCAGTCTTGTCTTCCTCTCCAGTCTCACACGGATGATCATCCTCTTGAGCCAACGCATCCACAGCAGCTGCAAGTGTTGTGGACACTTCCGCTCGTAAATTCTTGGTAACCTGTTCTATTTGATTATGTAGACCCCCATCGTCCAGCTCTTCTTGTATTTTACGTTCTACTATCGGGTGATCGACGTTCCCCTTGTTCACATTACCATTATCACTCATGAGCACATTCGCAGTCGTGTGGTTCACGCTCAACGTCCAGAAGTGCAAGTGCACGAGGAAGACGCAGTAGAGCACGAAGATCCCGCCGAGTAGCAACACCCACAACTGACTGCTCTTCATGAACAGCAACAATGGCCGCCGTCGATCACGTCGTTGTCGTTCCCGCATTTTGTTTGCTATATCTCTGAGCAAACGATGAGGATGATGGTAGTCAGATTGTTGACACGTACCAGCAAATAGAAATGATAGAAATGAGGAAACGCTTTAGAAATAGCGAGCTGCTTGTAGTTCAAGTTGAGACCACCGGCAGCGTCTATCTTCATTATCCACCTGTCGCGTCTCAAGTTTGAGATACACAAGCCTGCTATGGCTACACACCTATGCCATGAAGCAACAGCAACAAGAAAGACTCAGAGTAGACCTGGTTTGAGATTCCTTTGGATGTGTTTGCATCTATCTCTTATTCAAACATCAGGAAAAGATTCATTATTTGTCGCCTTCCTTTGGCAAAATTGGCCACATCTTGTGGAGACCAAACTGTAGGGAAAAAAGTGACGATGCCTTCCGAATCGAATCACTGTTGTCTTGTGTGGTTTCGCTTTGTAAGCTCGAACGGTGATGCCTTCCTAGATATAACAGTAGACGTTGCTCGAGTCATTTCAACCGAAAAGATTGTGCAAGTGTATGAACTGGAATGCGAACGACTTAATACTGGAATCCCAGAAAAGAGAAGGAAGCCGGAAGATCAATACGTATTGCATACGTACGCTAAGAAAGCAGTCCTTGAGCGATATTAATCCACCAGAACACTCGGTGGTGTAATAAAGCCAGCTTTAGCCCAACGCATTACGCATGCTGATTTTGTATGTTAATATACTATGACGCTGACATTGGCTGCTGTCGGAAAAACGCCTTCAGTTCATCTGTCTGGTCAAATTCCAACGCAAACTGGTCGAGTTGAATTTTGTTTGTGGTCATGTCCTTCTTAACAAAGCCCAATGTCGGTACGCCTCGAAGCTTGACTATATTTTGCTGGAACTCTGGCGTTTTAAACGAATGCGGTGCCTTCCACATTTGGTAGGAAGGCGCCACTGTAATATGCAGCAACACTGACGAATCAAGGGCCGTGTAATTGTAATAGTGCATGATTGCGACATCGGCACGGTCACAGTATGGGCACCAGAGACGGCCATTGAACGAATGGAACCCGGACGAGAAGAACGTAAATAACGGATAGGAATTGTCGTAGCTCTTCACAAACTCCATCACTTGCTCGCCTGAGTTCAGCTTGACGATACGATTCTTGTTCGGTAGTCCTGCCGCTGGCTTGTGCACTCGAAAGACATAATCCAACAGATCTGCATCCAAACAGTATTTCTCGGTCAGTAACGCCGAAGAGTTCCCACCACCATTGTACCGCATTAATGTGGGAATGTAGTCGATGTAGAACAATTGGTTCTGCCGGAACGCGTTCATGTCGTCGTTCCAGTATTCTGGTGAACCGACACGGATCTCCACAATTCGTGAGCCATACGGGGCACGTTCAAAGCCAGCGTAGATCGCGTGTTTTGCACGTTCACAGTCGGGACACCAATACGTGCCGTTCTCGTTGGCGTCGCTCATAAAGAGGATGTACAGCGGACCTTGCGTGACCACGTCGTATTCACTGACAAACTTGTATCCAGCATCAAACCCTTGCATGACGGTTTTCGTTTGTCCCAGCAAACGATTCGCCGTCATCGATGTGGTTGAACGTTGCAGCACATTCAGCGACACGAACTGCCACGTGTAGACCATGGAGAAGAGTATTGTCGTGGCCATGGCGAGCTGTATGACACGCATGGGTGTGAACACTTGCTGCTGCATTACTGCCATAGCGTTGCCCAATAGCGTCAAATGTTGTCCTTGGGTGATGAAAAAGTGATAAAGTCGAAACGGCTTTTTGCCGCTGACTCTTCGTCAGGATTGGATATAAAACATCAAATTTTTGTTTTTTAGCCAATGGATTGCATTTAATCACTTGCACTAGCTGTCAAAGCCACCCCAATAACTTTCGATCTCTTTCGTCGTCAATACCATCATCTACACCTTTGTATTCTTTTCATTCAATTCGTTCCTATGTGAATTCTCTTATCCATTGTATATCGATCATGTGCGCTCTCACTCATGCCTAACGACACAACGTGCACTATATTTTCCAAATAACTAAGATACCAAAATCTTTTTAACCTCAAGGTGCTGGGAGCTGCTGACCGGGTGCTTGCTGCTGTTGGGGTGAAACCTGCAAAAACCATTCCTTTAGCTTGTCTGTGACGTAGAATTCTGGGAAATACTGCTTCACAGTCACTTTGTTGGCCTCCATGTCCTTAGTCACAAAGCCAAGGTAAGGTACGCCACGCAGCTCGACGACTTGGTCTTTAAACGGCGGTCGCTTGAACGGATGTTTCTTCTTCTTCCATTTCTTGTATGAATGCGACACCACCACGCGCAGCATCACAGCGGAATCTGGTGCTGTGTAGTTGTAGTAATGCATAATCGACACGTCCGCACGATCGCAGTACGGACACCACAGTCGACCATTGAACGAGTGGAACCCCGATACAAAGAAGACAAACAGGGGATAGGAATTGTCATAAGCGTCCATGTACTCCATGACTTCTGTCGGCTTGTACATCGTGATAACTTTGTTGTTATTTGGCACACCTGCTGCTGGTTTCCGTACCCGGAAGACGTAATCGAGCAGATTATCGTCCAGACAGTACTTCTCCAACAGCAACGCCGAGGAATTCCCGCCACCATCGTACCGCATGAGCGTCGGAATGCGATCAATGTAAAAGAGTTGATTTTGTCGGAATGGATTCATAAAGTCGGCCCAATATGATTCCGGCCCAATGCGAATTTCGACGATACGCGAACCATACGGTGCGCGTTCAAAACCGGCGTAGATGACGTTCTTGGCACTGTCACAGTCCGAACACCAGTACTTTCCGTTCTCGTCAACATCACTCATGAACAAAATGTACAACGGCCCTTGCGTTTGCACATCGTACTCGCTCACAAACTTGTACCCTTCGTCAAAACCCTGAAGCACTATCTTCGTTTGTCCCAATAATCGGTTCTTTGTTGTCGAAGCTAACGAATCTATTTGTAGGACGTTCAGCGTCACGAATTGCCACATGTACACGAGCGAGAAGAGGATTGTTGTACCCAATGCGATCTGCATGAACCGCATAGGGTTCAGCTGTCGCTTTTCCTCCATGGTGACGCGCCTTGTCTCGGTGGGAATTGCCGATCTCTATCACTCTGAACAGCGAGCGATTGACTGACGTGATGCGCTCCCTTACACCACCATCGGCAGATCTGCTCATCCCCATTGATGCATATCAACATTCTATAATCTATTGGTTGAAATATGTGCTGAAGGATCAGATCAGTTTCAATTTCTACCAATCACTGAGAGCGAGTCGGTAACGACTGAACTGCCAACTTCACATGGTTTTTCAACATACCTTTTACATCAAGACTGCAAAAAGCATGGAATGTCTTTGTATCGTATACATTTAATTGTCTTTAAAATGCCTGCAATAGCTTTCCTATGAGCTTTGCTTTGATTGTTGGCTTTGTAATTTCCGCTCTACCATTCCTTATCTTTCTCCAAAGTGTCATGATTGGATCACTATTCACCTTATCAAATATTAAATATTGACAACGATCTGTACTCCGACAACGATAGTGGCAAAGAGGAACGAGCTGGCGATCAGCCAAAAGTTTTCGGATTCCCGCACTTCCAATGGTGTCATCTCGAAGCATGAGCCCTGCGTGAAGAAAGTTTTGACGTAGCAGAGGCACCAATTTACCCAGATGCGAAGCATCCAGGAACTCAAGACGTCGTAAATTGCGGCCAGAACCAGGCATCGCTGGCGTAGCGGATCTAATTCGTTCCGAACGCGCTTCAATTGCCGAGTTTGCCACTTGAAGGCACCTGGGACACCGAACCATGTGCAGACACACGTGAACATAAATTTCACGATGCATACGTGGAGAAATGGAATTTCTGGTGTAACATGCCCAAACACAAACAATCCTAGCAAGTACGGCCAAATACCAAAATCGTATAAATAGTCAATCCACATCCGCTTGCCGTAGGGCTGATTTTCTGTAGTAACTTGATGAGAATCCAGTAGCGAATTCTGTAAATGGAACGGTGCAGTTCGATTGGTTTGGATGCTCTTTGGTGGGCTTGAGTAACTCTGGTCATGCTTGAAACTCATAGGCTTCTGATTTGAAGAAGGATCTTTGACATCGGCAGCGTGCTCGACGGCTACAAATGCTAGCGGGGCTGGTAACATGTCATAGTGCTGATCTTCGAACCATTTCTCCAGGAGTGGGCGAAGCCATGCATAGAAATGACTTGGATCGGCTTCAATACGCCTCAAATGTTCGTTTGATGTTCGTTCTCGCTGGGCTTTTTCAATCTTTTCGGCTTCTTTGCGCAGAAGATATACTAGGAGACCTGCTGCTTTCTTAATGCCAAAGTTTAAAAGAGACTTGGGAATCGGACATTTAGGATCAATGTTTGCCACGATGCAGGTACGCGCTTTGGTCCTTGTAATCGGCTCAATCAATGCACGAAAGCCAAGTATTTCAGCTCGATCAGCGTTCCAGGCTTTTACCTTCGGAACTGAAATGGAGTTTGGGAGGGTGGATTCATCAACCGAATGGCCTAACAGCAAGATGGCGCGGTGTTCGTAGCAGGCGTTGACACCGAATGCTTGCATAACAGCGTCACGTTGGAGAAATGGGAAGGCAATATTCATGTATGTCACGATATCTACGTGACCGGTTTGCTGCAGCAAGACAGAGTGGTTGCAAAAAGGAGCCCAGCAACTGAACAGATCTGTTTCACGAATAACAGATATAGTGTTGAAAATGTCGACGCCTTCAACCATGCCATCCATTTTGAGCCACACTGTGCCATTTTCACCCGGTTTCCAATGAGTCGAGACTCCAAAATAGCATTGTCCAAATTGCCAATTCCCGTTCTCTTCGTCGTTGAACTCTTGTAACGCGCGTTCGCCCTGCTCATGACGGTCTTTAATCTTTCGTATGAGTCCTTGTTCTTCACGCATTGCGCTCGAAATTTTGTTTATGACATCTAAACTATCATTGCATCGGTTTTTCAGAAAAGTTTCGATCTTATCGATCAGTAATGCCCCCGAAAAAACTCGTTCATCAGCCTTAAGTAGATGTACATGTTGCCATGCCCAGGACAAATTTTCCGCGGTTATTGTCACCCCTGAGTAGTCCGATAAACAGCAACCTGGAGAAGAATCACCCCAACACGCCGATTCGCCATTGCTTCCACTGACATGACTGAGATCGTAATGCTGTTTCGACGGAATAGTTTCAGGGACGCGCTCACTATTGGTAGATCCTACTATAACACTCTCAGGCTGTGCTACAGTGTGCGATTTTACTGGATGCGTTCTAGGTGTTGATACTTCGTCAAATGATCGAGTTCGCCACTGAAATACACCCGATAGACGCTTGGAAAGCGCTGATCTGGTAGCAGCTTGAGTTTCCCGATTACCAACAACCTCCAGTGCTGCTTTAAATGTCACGACACGTGTATCACCATTTCTTTGCAGTAAATGAGCAATTTCTGCAAATGGGAGATTTAAGACATAGCAATCATCAATTTCGTGCACTAAATAACCTTCTGGAATTAGCACCATATCCGTTGTTGCCGATGACGACAATGCGGCAGAGCTAACAGTTCTCATTTTTTTCTTCTGAAAGGCTGGTGCATGGAAATCACATTTCAGAACTGCGCTAATGCACGCATCTTCGTCCAAAGGACGCAACGCCCTAAGCAAGTCGTGTTCATCCCGAGAAACAAGGCACTTCAGCACGTTTCTGGGCTCTTTGAATCGCCTATACTTCTTTGATGCTTCTTTGTCAGGGTGAGTAAAACCAAGCGTCAATGGTCGTGTTGACTTCTTGATTTCATGCAAAATTTCATTGAAATTGTAGTCTGCTACCGACACGCCATTGACGGACGTGACGAGGAAACCTGGCTCAATACAGATGCTCGACTTTGCCGCCTCGCTATTTTTCTCGCAAAATGCGACGAGTACCTTGTTAGAGAATAGCTCTGTTTCAAGATGTAGACCAATTTTCTGCTTGCGGAACTCAATTATAAAATCATCGTCCGGTGGCATCAGTTGCGATCTGTTATTGCCCAAGTCACTTGAGGATATTTTCGACGAGAACAGTTTGCTCATTGATGTCGCTTTCTTCACTGTTCTTCGCGTTTTTCCGGAACCATTTTCAAGTTCTCCTCCTGAGGATGACGACACTGTCCGGCTTGGTAGATCTATATGACGCGTTGGTTCGCTTAGTCGATCTTCTTCCTCTTGCTCTTCATCATCAGTGTGTGCTTTACCATACCGTCGTCGAATAATGCGACGAGTGAGGTAGTGTCTCTTTGGTTTGTTTTTTTTTGTCGGTGCGGTACTATCACTATTACTAGCGACCGCATTAGCACGTGATTCTTCTTCATTCTTTTTTCGCACAACTTGGGATGGGATACATTGTACACTATTATCGTCCAGCGTCTTCGTGTAACTCGCGTACGTGGTGCATGCCGATCGTAATGCTGTCATGAATGATGGTAACGTCGTATGTAAAAGAAGGTTGATCACGCAGTTGGGAATGCTAAAGTTGGTGTCGTCCTCATACTCCATGTGGAAATCACACGTCTCGCTACTCGTTGCGCGAATGCACATGCGAAGCGCACAGGTTTCTACACGAACCAGACCGTTGGATTCAGGCGCACTCGTGTGATGCACGGATTGACAAACCACCACAAATGCATTCTGCTTTGGAAAGAACTTGGATCGTCGGAAGTACACATAATCACGATTCGAGAACGGCCACGGCAGATTAAGCGAAAAATACATGATTTCGCCATCTTGCTTCCGCTCCACAACGTAGAGTTGCTTGACGTTTGTATCCCATTGCTTGCGGTATCGTGCGTCCATCAACGTGTTGAAGACCGTATCTGCAGAAAACTGCAACCAACCTTTGATATAATATACCGGTAACGTCGACTGCTTTTGCGTCGGGCGGAAGATCTCGAGATCTTTTTCGGCATATATTGGTTCCTCTAAATGCGCCCACACAGCGTTTTCACCCATATCCACAGCATCATTCAAATCATGGTCGCTAAACGTGGGGTCCGACGTCCGATGGAACAGTTTCCTATCATGATGTTTTTGTTGCTCCGAAGCAGTCGGAGAAGTCGCCGTCACGGGCGTCAGCGCAAACGAACTCATCTTTTCCTCTTTCGTCTACAGCCGATCCAACTAGTCAGCACTCTCCCAGTATTATCCACTTTTTGATTTGCGTTTTGCAAAAAATAGGAGTGAATAAAAGAAGAGAGCGAGCGGAAAGAAAAAGAATCCCAATCGCGTAGGTCTCGGCTGGATGGATAAGTGTCTTCTTTGTATAAATAGATGTTTCTCTTCAGGAGAACAATCGCGCGGAACACGTGATGGAATGCGCGAAGCGACGCTCTTTTTGTCCGGACGATGAGATCTCCTTTTGCGTGTGACGCAATTGCGATCACGTGTTCTATAAAAAAAGAGAAACGTCGATATGCGCATAAATAAAGAGTGATGGTCGCTTCCTGAACTATCGCATGTGTGATCAAATGACCGAAAGCATTTCTGCTTTTAATCCTTCAGCCTTCCTACTGAAATTTACACATCGAATAGGAATACCTGAACATAATCCAGCCATGGGTTACGATTCAAAAAGGAAAATGTTCATCAAGTTGACGGAGAAAAGATCAACGATGGGGAAGTGCACACACATGACACTATGGTTGTGAACACGACAAACCACATCGTGGTGAGCTTTGAACGATGACTCCATCATTATATCAAGATTTGCTATGGAAAAGAATGATGCAGAGGCGAGAGCATTGATATCGAACTATTTTCGCAAAGATGAAGAATTCACGAGTGAAGAGACCGAGCCTCACGAGTAAGACGTACGAAATGCTGCAGTACATGGAGTTTCGAGCGTCGAAGGAACCAAAGCTGGCAGGGTTCGTGTGTCCTCACTGCTGCCGGTGTCGACATTTGTCCCAGCGCACATTAAGATCATTACGACTGTCCCACATGAGATGAGTACGCATATCATGCGAACGTAAAAAATCAACGTCTTCTCCGTTACCTCAAGAAACAAGATCGAGTCTCATCCAACAGACAAAGAGTTTCAAGGCATGCGAGACGATCTTTGGGAGAAGGGCATACATATTCGCAAGTTCAAGACGACGAAGTGCAAGTTTGCGTACCAGATCACGACGAACGGCTATAGCGCATCTACTCCAGCAGCGTCCCGTGAAAAAGAAAGACGAAAATATGACAGTACCTCCTGACAATTACATTCCCGATACTGTCGTTGAGATCGACCCTGGCACGCGGTCGCTCTGCACTGCCATTCGTGTGCGAGAAGTTAATATGGAAGAGAAGACAGCGAAATGCAACGAAGGGAAATACAAATAGAATCAAGCGAAGGAGTCGAAGAAGAAATGGCGAAAGGAGCGGAAGAAGAAAAGGAAGAGGAGACACAAGCACGGTGTTCAACGTAAGCGATCCAGTAACCAGGAGTGCAATGTTCAACAGATATCTACACGGGAGTACAGGTATCTCGCCGGGATAAATAAGTATACGTTCTGGCACAAGAAAGTGAAGAAGAGGGAACATAAGTACGGAAGGATTATTCGAGAGATGCCTTCGTTCAAGATGGCGTCGAACAACCAATATATGACAAACGTCAAATACATGTGGAGGCATCTCGACTTCTTGGTGACCTTTTATGCGACGCATCCATTTCGTAAATGGTGTTTCCTTCAATCGAGATTTAGTCGGAAGACGTTGGCACATCTGACAAAGCGATTGGTACCCATACCAAGTCTTCAGGTTTGCGTTGCCCTTGGTGACTGGAGTCGACAGAATCTCATCAACGGTCATGTGCATGAACCCGTGAAGTGGTTCACACGTGAGCTGGCAACGCACATGACCCTGCTGCAGAACAACAAGTACCGTACGAGCCAGCGATGCTCCGAGTGCTACCAGCAGCTTGAGGAGACACCATTTCTGACGAAAAAGGCTGATGGAAGCGCAGATGTCAAGTTTTCTCGCCAGGTTCTCCACTGCAACAGCAGCGAGTGCAGAATCATATGGGAGCGAGATGTTAACGCATCGAAAAGGATTCTTGTGCTCGTCATGTGTTTCCTACATCGACTTCCAAGATCGTTCGAGTTACGACGATTAGAATAGAGTGTAGAAAGAGTATGCGTGCGCTGTGAGAGAGTCTACCAATCTCTCAAACGCATCCGAACGGCGTAGTCCATATTCTGGTACAAGTCAACATCAATCCAGAAACCCACATGTGACATGTGCATCAAACGCTCCCGTTATTTACGGTAACTGCTCTTATTTTACAACTGTCCATAAACGGGTTTGATATCCCCAATTCGTCCACCACAAAACCCACCCGTTGCGGCTACCAGCCATTTCGTGTATGGGGCAAAAGAGCTGCTGAGCATTTTGACAGCAAAAGTTGACAGGCAGCAATGACGGTGACGAAACGGAGACAACGTGACGGCGACAATGCGCAGGATGATCAAGACAAGAAGCAAATGAAGGTTTCTGCGAATGCCGTCGCTGGTGGGTCACACTTCATCAACAAGCAGCGTGTGCTGGTGTTCTCGTCGCGCGGTATCACAACCCGTTATCGCCATCTGATGGATGATTTCCGCAAATTGCTACCACATCACAAGCGTGAAGTGAAGGTAACGCAGATGATTACCTACTATTCGAGAGGTTATGTTGGCGCTCAATGGATTCTGATGATTTGGATGCAACTGTAGTTGGACGCGAAAGACACGTTGCATGTTGTGAATGAAATTGCCGAAATCAAAGGTTGCAACACGACCATCTTCCTGGAAGCGCGGAAACGACAGGATCTGTACATGTGGGTTAGCCGCATTGGTACAGGACCATCGGTCAAGTTTCTTGTGCAAAATGGTACGTCTATTATTGTGCTTGTGTCCTCTGTTGCTGTTATGAGTTTGCATTAACAGGATGTGCATCTGGTGGGATTTTTTAGTTCATACGATGGACGAGCTGAAGATGACGGGCAATTCACTAATGGGGTCGCGTCCATTGCTGACATTCGACAGCGCATTTGATGAGCTACCACACTTGCAGGTCGTGAAAAAGCTCTTCACGCAGGTCTGGGGTACACCGAAGGGTCATCCAAAGAGCAAACCTTTCATCGACCGCGTCATGAGCTTCTACTTCGCTGACGGCAAAGTCTGGTGCCGCAACTACCAGATCGCAGATGAAGCCGATTCCAAGAAGGTCGAACAGGCAGCGCTCCATCGCGGCGAAGATCTCGTGCAATTGATCGAGATCGGCCCACGTTTCGTGCTCACGCCCATTCGCATCTTTGACGGTAGTTTTGGCGGACAAACGCTCTACCAGAATGCGCGCTACGTCTCTCCCAATGAGGTATGCTGACGAATAAAGTGCGAGTGATCTGATCTGTTTTTGATTTGATTGTGGGATTTGCGATCATTATAGACGCGACGAGATGCAAAGATGGACAAACGCGACCGCTACGTGAACCGGAAGAGTGCACAAGAAGGGCGTAACATGCGTAAAGAAGATCGGATTCACCCTGAAGATCAATTTGCGGATGTTTTTGCAGGCCCTGCCAAGTAAGATAACGCGAACTTTGCCAATACATATCAAGATTTCAATAGACACAAATCAGCATGGTGAGGATATCGATGTGAATCGCAGAATCGAGAGACAGCAAATACGCAAATTATATATGTTTTACCTACATGTACACACTGAAGACTTTACTTCTTATGCATGTCTTTCACAATTCTGACCGACCACGTTCTGCTCTCATCTTGCTGGTAGAAAACGCTAATCCAATTTTCTCAATTTAAAGCCAATCAAAATCTGTTTCTGCAGTATAATGGCATTTCATTCGCCAATATTGTGTCAGTATTTTTGAAGTGTCATTGTTTCTCAACTTGGAGCACAAAAATCGGCTACAAATAACGGCAGAAGGTGAACACACGCAAGTCTGACCTTCTTATCTGTCACTGCTATCGCTTGTATACGATCCACCTCCGCTTCTCCATCCTCGCCCATCGACATCCCCTCCCCCCTATCCATTGATCATCTGTCTGCGTAATCTAATCGTCGTACAAAGCAGCCATGGATTCCCGGTTGACAGAGCTGCAGCAGGTGATTTTCAAGAAGGATTTGATGATCTTGCAACTGCAGCGGCAGTTGCAGGCGTATGAAACCCATTTCGGCACATTAGACCCCGAAGTATTGGAAGCGATAGAGAAAGAAGAGTCGGTTGTGACCACGTCAACCCCTACAGCTGCAAGTCCAGCCAGTCCAGCGAAAGTTGATCCTCTGTCGAATTCATCCAATGCAGGAGTAATCAAAACGAGCAGCCAATATAATATCAACTCCTCAAATCCAGCTGACCCAGCGACAATACCAGCAGCTACGGGAACATCAGAGGAGCGTGATATATCGTTCCATCCACCAGTAACACCTCGTTCCGATGCTTCTTCGTCGATCAGTTCCGCTGCAGGCAAGAACGTTGTGCTAGATTTTGTCGAGGATTCACCTATGTTTCGTCGGCAATTAGAGGGTTTTGAAGAATCGCTTACCGGGTTGCGCGCTTTACTCAAAGAGATTATGGCACGCACAAAAGATTATGTGGCTTCAGGCGTTCGCCATGGCGAAGATGAGACTGCAATTGCAGAAGAAATCGTACACCGCAAGTATTCGCGCGCGCTGTTCACAACGAGCTGCCCGGAGTTGGGTAGTCTCTCGTCGTTGTTTAACGATGTCCATGATACGATCACGCAAATCCAAAGCTCGCGTACGAGCATGTTGCTCAGTGTTGAGGCGTTGTTGCACCATGCGGTCGTGAAGTTCAATGAAAATGAACTAAAAGAAGCTGGTGATCTCCGCAAGGAAGTGACGAGGCTCGCTGATGAATATGAATCGCAGTTGGGTAAGCTTCTGGGTAAATCAAAGCAATCGGGCGGCAGCAACAGCAGCAATGGAGCGATATCGACAGCACTCACTCCATCTGACCCTACGAACATTCTAGGCGGTCAGCTGAATTCGTCGTTCATTGGCAGTCCAGCTGTCAACTCTGGAAGTAATGGAGTTTTTTCAGTATCCACAGATTTCAGTAATAACACGAAGCCAGCGAGCGGCAAATCCTTAGAGCGCGAGGTCATGCAGGCGCGGTACAAATTTGAAATGGCGCGGTTTGATCTGGTACGATATCTGAATCGCATCGATTGTCAGAAGAAGTTTTTGTTGATTGAATGCTTCAATTCGGCATTATATGCATTTCTTGGGCATTTCCACGCGTGTCATGAACTGATCAAGAGTGTCGAACCAGCACTTCGTCAACGGCAGGAAACACTGCAGCAATCGAAAGAGGACTTTGAGAGTGACGATCGCATGTGGGCTGCACAACGTGAAGCATTGGAGATACGACTGAAAATGGACGTTGACAATGCGGGAACCGACTCTATAGTGGCGATAAGCAGTACAGGAAATACTCCACGTGCAGCATCAGCTCGATCGTTTGACTTACCCGTGGAAGTGATCAGCCAAGACACGCTGAATAGTCGAGAAACGCACCCGGGCTGCATCATCAAGCAAGGGTATCTCTTTGTGCGAAACACTATGTTCCCAGCACGTAGTTGGAAGCGAAGATGGTTCCAAATCCACTCAGGCAAGCTGTACCAAAACCGAGGCAAACACATGGATCTTGTCCTGGTCTGCGACTTGATGCTCTCACGCGTGAAGGAGTCGTCGCCGTCGTCGAATTTGCCATTCTGCTTTGAAGTGATTGACGCAAGTCAAGCGAAGTATTTATTGCAGGCTACAAGCGAAAGCGACATGATAGACTGGATCGAAGCCGCGCGAAAAAGCACTGAGAGTATGCTCGAGAAACAATCGCATCGAATGGTCGTGCACCCAGAACAACAGAAAGTTATTCAGGAGCTTGTAACCAAGAACCCATCCTGTGCAGACTGTGCTCAAGTTCCATCGGAATGGGTCTCTATCAATATCGGTTCATTTCTTTGTATTGAATGTTCTGGAATCCATCGTAGTCTTGGTGTCCATGTCTCGAAAGTGAGGTCACTAACACTCGATTCTTGGGAAATGCCTCTGCTGATGCTGCTCCGTGATTACTTGGGCAATGAAGTGGTTAATTCCATTTGGGAGCATACGATCCCAAATGGGTGGACGAAACTCACGCCGACATCCACTCGCGATGAAAAAGCCAAGTATATCAAGGCCAAGTACCATTTCCATGGCTTTGCAGAGTTTAGTGACTTGCAATCGGACGAAATCACGACAAGATTTATTGAAGGCAGTCGTCGCGGCGAGATTCACGAACTCATGTGGTGCCTCGCTCATGGCGTGGACGTGAATATCCGGAATGCACGTGGTGAGACGGCACTCCACGCCTGTGCAAGTGTGGGAGCATCTCATTGCTGCGATTATCTCATTCTCAACGGTGCGAGCTTGGTGCTGGCCGATGCTAATGGGAAACTCCCGTATGAGGCTGCAAAAGCCGGTGGTTTTGAGGCGATTAAGCTGGCGCTGATGCAAAAGATGAGTCTGGAGCAATATAATTCGGATGGCTGAGCACTACTACATAAATAAAGTGAAATTAATGAAAAAGAGAACGAAAGGCACATACATTACAAAAGAAGCTATCTATAATAATATTTTGAGGATCAGGAACAGAGAAATGTCGCGATGGAGCATGCTTTTTCTCTTTTGCTTTTCTCTTCTGATGTGTTTCTAATTATTTGTTTATCCTGAGGGTACGATCTTGGATTTGTGGGATCGACTTGTTCGAGGTGTTGCTGCCGTGCTAGGTGGACCAAGTAGTGCTGTCTCACTAGACTCTTTGGTGAGTGGTAGGTAGACTACCGGTTCTTCATCCTTGATGACGACGGTATGGTCGAGGCTGAGCTTTCGATCGCCATGGAAGCTATTCATCTCTTTCGTATTTGGTGGCACAACAGTGCAACTAACTTTATTTCCTCCTTCGTCTCCGTCTTTATCATCCCCATCTTCTTCAGCCTTACTAAATGCACGCACACAGCTTCGCTCATCTGTATTCACACCGTCGTCATCATCATTTGCTGTCGTTGAAGCCCCTAAAGCTGCTGCTTTAGCTGCCTCCTCAGCCGCCAGCTGTGCCTGCCGTTGCACCTTTTGCTCATTGGATTTCTCGCGCACGTGCACCATAAACTCCACAAACTCGACGATGTCGATCTGTCCGCTGCCGTCTTCGTCGACAACGTCCATCATCTCCTTCAATTCGTGGTAAGATGGATTCTTTCCAATTGCCGCCAAGCCGATTCGTAATTCAGCTTCTTCTACCGACCCACTATTGTCGAGATCGAGCATTCGAAACACCTGCATATACGAGTCGACAACGTTTTGCTCCAGGTTTTTCCGTACGCGTAATACCTCTACGCGCCTCAATAACTCTTTTTCAGCCTCCATCTCCTGTGTGGTCTCTTCCATACTTGTTGTGACCACACCAATAAATAGAGTGATGAGCACCATGCCACCAATCACAATGAAGGAGCAAAAGTACAATACCGACATCAGACCCTGCGCTTTGGGCGTGCAGGTATAGCCCAATTGCAGGTAGTCATCGTATCCGTACTGATCACAGCCGTAGTAATTAATGTAAAGCACGTCGCTCCAGCCGTCCATTGTCGCCATTTGAAACAGCGAAATCATGGCGTAATGAAGATTCCCAAAATGAAATGGATCATTTTCAGCAAAGAGCATGTTTCCGACAATGCCAAACACATAGAAACAGAGAAACATGATCAGCCCAATGTACCCAATGGAGCCCACACCTTTCATCAGCGCAGACACAATGATCTGCAGTTGTGGAAATGCACGTACGAGTTTGAGCACACGCAGTAGTCGTAGCAAGCGAAGCATGGTCAGCATCCCGCCACTGCCTTTCAGAAAACTTCCCACGACGATAATAAAGTCAAACGTGTTCCAAGCCGTGGAGAAATACATCCACGGTTCCAGCGCCTCCGCGAGAACTTTTAAAATCACCTCAACCGTGAACACAGCGAGAATCACAGAGTCCAACGCTGTCAAGAACTCGCCCATAGCATCCACAATACTGGATGATGTTTGTAGCCCAACGAGCAACCCGGCCAAAATGATCACACCGGTGACAAATAGCGAAAATTTGGGATGTTCTACAAGTTTTTCTGCCATGCCTGCGATAAGTAGGTACCGTCCTTTCAAACTGTTCGTATCGCCCTGGGTCTGCGTCAGGATGTCGGTTAGGTCGCAATCGTCCCAAGTTTGCAACAAGACATCTCTCATTTGCTTGCGATTCTTCCTTTCTGCACTGGAGAGTCCTTTATCATCTGTAATCGACGTGGATCCTTCTACCCCAGACTGTGCGTCAGTTTTCTTCCGCTCTGCTAGCTCTTGCTCGCGTTGCTGTGCTTCCAAGGCACGTTTGCGAATCTTTTCCATGCGCCTCTTGGTCTCGGCTTCCTCTTGTGCGGCCTTCATTTGCTCCATGCTCTGTGTCATCCCCATGGTGATGGCACCAATAATTAGAGAAAGCATGACAAACGCGGAAATCAAGATGAATGTGATGAAATAAAACGTTGCGATTGTGCCATTGATAAATCGTTGTGATGAAATCGAAGATTCAGTTGCGTTCTCCCCGTAGAGTGCTGTAACGTTGCAGAATTGGAACCGATCGGCGTCTGACTCATTAAAGCTGTAGTATCCGCCTTGGAATTGATCACAGCCGAAGTAATTGATATTCATAACCTGCAAGATAAATGTATACATATAATAAAGGTAAGCAATTCGTCCTTCCACGAAGTACTAGAATTCGATAGATATACACCCACGTACATTAGACCAATTCTCAAGTGTCGACATGCGAAAGAGCGTAACCATCGCAATGGGGACATTTCGAAAGTGGAAAGCATCGTTATTTTGCCATGCGTACATGCCGGAGATAGCATAGAGGTAAAATACGAGTAGCAGCAGCAAGAAAATGTACCCAATCGATTTGAGACCACCCACAAGTCCCATAATGATCATATACAGCTGCGGAATGCGTTTCACTAGCTTCATGATACGAAGCAGCCGCAACATTCTCAGGATCGCAATGTTGCTTCCGCCCAGTGCAGACCCCCACATCGGCAAACTCATGATGATAATGGCGAAATCGAAGCAATTCCATCGCATTTCCTTGCCTGTGAAAAATACCCATGGTGTCAACCCTTCTGCGATAATCTTGAGGATGCATTCCAGAATAAAGACCGATAAAACAAAATAGTCAAGGTCATCGAGAATAACGTTCGAGGAGAGTGACTCATACGTTTGGAGTCCGACCGAGAGTGACGCCCAAGAGATACAGAGCATCACAAGCGAATTGAACCACGAAGTGTTGAGCGTGGCGATGGTAATATTGGATATTTGGACGTATTTTCGTCGAACACCCACGAGTCCATCGAGTGATAAGGGGCGGATTCGGCCATCATCTTCACTTTCGTCGGCCTTGGGAGTACCCGGTTCAGCAGCAACAGCACTGGTGTCGCCAGAGACAACAGACTTTGCTAAGACTTCAACTTCCTGTCCTTCATTTTGCTCCTTCAAGTTGTCATCCTCCTCGTTTATGATCTCATTTTCATCTCGATCGTGATTGGTGCGTACGTTGAGTAGATTTCGATGGACCGTCCCGCGAGCAGCAAACATCTCTCGATGGGTGTCACGTTACTCCCGGGTTGTCTTGTGTTCGAATCACTTTGGTGTAGGGGCACTGAGCGCGAATATTGTGCCAATGATGATGAGGATAGCTCTAGTGTCTCTGGTGGTTGTTGTCCACGCTTGGTGAGCTGTAGCACCACCCTGACTTGTCTGCGCCACAACCAAGCACCACTACCAGGAGATAAATAAAAAAAAGTAAGATGTGTCTTTTCTTGGAGCGTTGACGTGTATCCGCTCTGTATCAGGTTTCTGTGGGACAAAAATAGCTGAAAATGTATTGCGGCCCAGCATTAAATACTGTTGGTTATTCTTGTCAAGATGGCCAATGGTTCCGTCTCAAAATCAGGCTGTCTATTCAAAACTTTATGGCTTCGTTCTTTAAAATCATTCTTTTCAAGGAAGGACGCAAATCGATAACAGTGCATGCCCGAGGAGATCGATAATGGTTCCGATCTCAAGGACAGCAAGCCAGGACTGTCCAGATCGGTAGAACTGGCACGTAAAAAGCAGATCTCGAGGATTGCTGTTATCGTCCAATATCGATTTGAGTACGGACTCCTCGCACAAATGTGTAAAGAGCATAGCACTCAAACCGTGGTTCGCGCTGATCAAACGATGCAAGATAGATAAACCAATTCCAAACACCATCTTGAAAGTGAGGTTGTATCCAACAAAGGAACAGAAGCAACTTGTCAACAAGATGCTTGGTATTAGAAAGTCTTGGAGTGTCCTCACTGACGGAGATGTCAACGCTGCTAGAACACATCTTTTTCAAGAATGGACACCTACTCTCCTGGACTCATCGAGTCCAGATGTCGAAGATACCTAGTCTGACTCTGAGCTTTAAACCCGCATTATGAGATTCAGATAGTCCACACAACATCCTCTAGGTAATCCACTGCCTTCATGTGATGATGCTGAAGATGACGATGATACTGAAGATGATGTCGTAATGGACAGGAGCGGTGTAGTATGATACGTCATCAGCACTTGAGCGATGTTGTCGATTGAGATACTGGGTATTCGTGTATAGTCTTCATAGGAATGAAAATGCGGGCACTGGAACTAGAATCTAGCGGAGGAGGATTATCCAAGTCGAGTAGCGGCTAATTGCACTTAGACTGCATACTAACAGTAGCATTCATACATATGATGTCTTGTGGTGATTTCTGGTTGGCAGACTATCATGTGTATGCGTTTTAGACTTGCCAGATATTGTAGATTTGAGCGAGATATGGTAAATAAGCAAGTAAAAAAGACTTATGGATGATGCCATCCAGTATAAATATATTCGAGCATACCATCATAGTCCACATCAAGTCTCCAGGTTTGCGTTGCCCTTGGTGACTGGAGTCGACAGGATCTCATCAACGGTCATGTGCATGAACCCGTGAAGTGGTTCACACGTGAGCTGGCAACGCACATGACCCTGCTGCAGAACAACAAGTACCGTACGAGCCAGCGATGCTCCGAGTGCTACCAGCAGCTTGAGGAGACACCATTTCTGACGAAAAAGGCTGATGGAAGCGCAGATGTCAAGTTTTCTCGCCAGGTTCTCCACTGCAACAGCAGCGAGTGCAGAATCATATGGGAGCGAGATGTTAACGCATCGAAAAGGATTCTTGTGCTCGTCATGTGTTTCCTACATCGACTTCCAAGATCGTTCGTGTTACGACGAGTAGAATGGAGTGTAGGAAAAGTATCTGTGGGCACTGGGGGAGGGGGGGGGGGAGGATCACAGACTTTTCAAACGTGTCCACATGGTTAGATCGTATTCTGGTAATCGCCAGTAAAATCATTCTCTCGCATCTTCCGAGATACTTCTCACTTGTGTTTGTATTAAATAATTACTCCTACATGGCAACTCTTCATTCGTGTTTACCAGGTTTTACTCACATGGCGCAGCAGCGCAAGTTACTTGAAGATAGACGACACTCGTGCAGTAGACTTTGTCTTGGTCTCACCAAAAGTTGAAATGCTCGAGTTGGTGAGTCTTGAAAATGGCTCAGATAGCCGCGCCAGTTTACCATACAGTTCCGATAGCGTGGAATCAATGACGACCGAACGCATTGGTGTCATAGTCTTCGTATCGACAACCAAAAGCTCTTCATCACTCACGTTGACGTTGTTAGCGTTCTCTTCCTCCTCCGGCTCATCCGACGGTGCGAGCTCTGTTACGGAGGAAGTGTACAGCTGATCAATTCGTAATATTTTTTGTTGGCTACTACCTCTTCTGAAATACGCGATAGATGAACCATTAATTCGAGTTGATTGGTAGACGTCACTTCTGTTTGTCTGCATTTCCGTTGAAATGGATGAAGTTCGGCCAACCATCTGAAGCGAGTTCACTGTACAAGAAAGCGAAAAACTGGCGGTTAGCATCATCGCGCAAAAAATGTGCCAAATTGGCAATAGTGAATCCATTACCTTTGGATATATTGCGTGAGAAATTTTCGATCCGTCGATCCATAGCGCGAAGACCCACGACGCAACGCACACAAAACTTCGTTTCTTCCAATTTGGAAGGTATCGACTGCAATGTTGAGGCTTTTGGAACCGTTCGAACCACTAGACATGTGCGGCAAATTACCTGACATTTAATCATGCACGAACAGACATACTCGATTCAGTTTATCATCTCGTGTTGTGTATATTACTTCTCCAATGCGCATACCTCTCCGCACAGCCTGCAGTGGTGCCGTCGGCGCGTCCAAAATCGAAACTTGCGGCAGCAAATATTACATCTCGGTCGCTCTTCGTCTGGCACCCAATTGTCCCTAGAGATGAGTGACTCATGTGCGATATTGCGCGAGTCAATGATGAGCGACATGTCGTTAAGCACTGTCATCATGAGCCGATGGTTGGCGTTCGTTGCCATACTCGGGTCGGCGATTTCCTTGACGCCCATCACGAAAATCTCCGACATGGTTGTGCTCTGCATCTGGTCCTGTGCAGGGATGATCAACATTGTGTTGACCATGTGTAGTCGCATCATCTTATTCGACTCTGGCACGGCACGGCACTCTGGAATATCAATGGATGCCATAACGGAGTAGCCCATTTCTCGACCTGACGAATCTTTCGTGTATCCAACCATCTAAAAATCACAATAGCAATGACATCGTTATCTCCTCGTTCACATAGTGCTATTGCAATAGTTGATTGTCATTACCTCTAGGTAGCAATAGTCTCGCCTGCCTTCAAATGGCGCAACTTGAGCCTGCGCAACCCATTTGATGCCGAAATAAAACTCCTGATTAGCACGAATCGTGTGCAACACCTTGGCGTCCACCGTGCTAGGGCAGAGCAGCGTTTGTTGGTGCAGAAAATCGCTCGTTTTCACGGCGTGGTAAACCTGCACAATGTCGCGATAGAATCCCTGGATCCTCCCGAACGCCCTGTATGACTGCACTTCTGGTGGTCCACATGGCACGAGTGCCGACGCAGTGCGAGTGAGCAGCCTGCGTCGTGAGTTATTACTGCCGTTGCTTCTACTGAGCGCACGCAGTCGGCTCGTTGTGGTGTCCCAGAGATCCTGTGGTGTGTCCACTCCAATGCGCTTGTAACTCTTTAAATTTCCGACCGACCCGACATATTTCCACGGAGGTGTGGGCAACGAATCATGAAGCTGGTACTGATCGCTATAAGCCTGGATAGCACGCTGTAGATGGCATCGCATTTTAGCTTCGAATTGCGCCACTTGGTCTGCATGGAGCTGCACAGACGAGGACGTCGGCGCCATCGACTAACAGTTTTGTAGCTGCTGAATTGGAAGAGTGCGTGTGCACACACAAGCTACGGATTCGCACACAGCCACTTGAGCAGCCTACCGTAAGCTGAATCTGGTTCAGTAGGGGGGGGGGGAGGATGCGTATGGTAAAATGGAGAGCTACTGTATCTTGGAGACAAACATCTTGCGCTCAGCAGTTGGATTCTTTCGCTCATGCTCCTTCACGATTGCAGGAGTAAGAGACTGTCGGAGAGACATCGATCTGGTCGAACTTGGCCATTTGGCTGCCAGCTGGTTGTGCTACATGATTACTTTATTAAATAGCCTACAGAAACCGAATACTATACTCTTATCACCAATAAAGTATACTTAATCAAATTATCGTGTACCCATTATCCCAAAGAGACGGAGACTACGGCTGTCATCAATGAGTAATCCTTTACAGATGTCATATCAAAAACCCATCTGGGTATTTTAATGAATGCCAATATTATAGACATATGGGTTTTTGTGTAATAGGTATTTGGGTCATTCCACAAAAGAAAACGTCGCACTCTCGAACTGCTCGTATGAAAATGGGGCGGACGAAAGGTCCATCGCTGGCAGAATTACTAGAGAAATACCGACAGCAGGAGGAGGATGAACAGGCCACTGCGGACATAGAAGCTATACCGAATGAAAGTAGCGCGAGCAGAGGCAAAAATGCAGCAGAAAACGAGCAGGAAAACACGAAAGCGGAACAGCAGGAAACAGCAGCAACCCAATACAACACTCGACCACCACCGATGCTGCAGCCACAAACAAAAGTGCTTCGATTTACGTCAGATGACGACAAGGAGAAGGACACACAGAGGCGTGTCCAGCGACGACGAGGCTCCTATGAACTCCTTTCTCCCAAAATGAACCAGAAACATGTAAAGCCAAAACGCGCTCATAACGAGCGTCGTGGTGGTCCGAATGGTATGAGTAGGAGATCTCGAAGCACCAACATCCGTCGGATATCAGAGGCAGAAACAACATGTTTAGACTCAGACGAGAATCTCCAGTTTGGCGGAAATGTTGGTGCTGTGATGCCAACAAACAACAACAGCACTACTCCCACTGCAATGATGTACCCATCGTCAATCGCATGTATGCACGAGGACGGTAATGACATTCCATTTGATCACAGCGGCAGTAGTATGGGGAGTCACACTACACATCGATCTAAGACCATTAAAGCAAAGAAGTCGTCCTCTTTCGTGAATGGACGTTTTACCAACAAGACCACAAGGAATACGACCCATCAGCAGCAGAAATTACAACGATCGAAGATGTCGGATCCCCAAAGTAGCAAGATGAACTTGAATGAGAGTGGCTCTTCCGGAGCTGTGAATGACCTGGAGGAAGGTGGTAGCAGTGGACGTGGTGGTGAACGCATCACTAAGGATGCGTTGCTGCAGGACGTTGACGACATGACTGTACAATATATCGACGCAACGCTAGTGAAGCCCGATGATCAAGTGTTTAATCCGTATACACGGTTCTTCCTCGACCCGAAACTGGAGTCACTCTATCAGCAGTACACGGCGGTATACTGGTTCACCCGTGCGCGATGGCACATGTTGCTTTGGATCTTCATCCACGTCTGCGTAAATCTCATCTTTTTCATCCTCCCAGTGTCTGGCTACGTCGAGTTGGATCAGTTCATATTGTCGTACAAGACCGTTCCAGCATGGTTGCAGTGGATTTACCTCATTCTGGCGTTGCCATTTGCGTTTCTGCCGGCGAAGATCAACCCGTTCCAGACACGTTGGCGCACATGGATATGCTGCATTGTCATGTGCTTCAATTTGACTTTCCAGGCCTGGCTTGCGAACGCTAATCGACTGGCAATTCACAATTTTTCAAGTCAAGTGAGTAGTCTTATGGAGTGCACAACAGCGAACAGTCATGCATATGTGAATACTGTGGCTTATAACGAAACTGTTGAAAGCGATGATAGTAACAGCATGAACTTGACACTCACAGAGAATGAGTTGAGCGAATTGACTATCGAACAGGTAGACTTGGCGATGGCCGTGGTACATCGTTACTCGGGTTCACTCATTCAGATCATGACGGGCTTCGTATCCCTGTTCAGCTTCCTCTTTGTGATCTTGATTCGATTGGAGTTTGTTCAAGTAGTGATCATAGGATGTGGTGCTGCAACAACCTACGCGATGATCATCTGCTTTGCGCAAGTTCAAACTGAGCTGATGATCACCATCTCGTTCGGGTTTGCGATCATTTTGCTGTTCATTCTCAGTTACTCCACTGATCGGACAAATCGTCGCTCTTTTCTCTCGAATTTCCTGGTTGAGAAAGAGAACGAGAATCTCAAATCGACGCTTAATAAAACAAAGGCCGCGCTGATGAATGAATCTGCTTGCGAAGCGGAAAAGCAAGTTGTAGAACATGTGCTGGATGTACCAGAGATGGCGCATCTGGAGATGATTCGAATCCCATTTGCGGATTTGACGTTTCTACAGGCAATCGGTCGGGGCGCCATGGGTGATGTCATCCAGGCCAAGTACTTTGGGACGATGGTCGTATGCAAGCGTATTCGCCGTGAAAATATCACAGAGAACGCTATTATCAGCTTTCGCGAAGAAATTGAACTCATGTCCACACTGCGACACCCGAATATCGTCCAGTTTATCGGTGCGAGTTGGGACAACTGCTCGAATTTATGCATTGTGATGGAATATTTGGAGAATGGCGACATGCACAGCGTCCTGCATTCCAATATCGGCAAGAAATTTACGTGGTCGGACCCGCTGCTGAAAATGGCGCTTGACGTCGTGCAAGGGATGTTGTACCTGCATTCTCAGGAAACGCCGATCGTGCATCGTGATCTCAAGAGTGTCAATGTGCTTTGTTCAGCGACATATGGCTGCAAAGTGAGCGATTTTGGATTGAGTCGGCGGTACAAGAAGGACATTGATGCACTCACGACGCTTGTGGGGACTCCGTTCTGGTTAGCCCCCGAGATCATCCGGAATGAGCGTTATGGGCCTGCAGCAGACGTGTATTCTTTTGGCATTGTGCTGACTGAATTGGAAACACGATGCACTCCATATCATGACCAGGAAGAGACGGGATTGAAAGTGCTCATCAAGATTGCGCATCAAAATCTACGTCCATCCCTGCCACCAACGTGCCTTCCTGAGCGACAACGACTGATCCGAGACTGTTTACTAGATGATCCACAGTTGCGACCGGATTTTGCGCAGGTGCTTGCTCGATTGCAGGGCAGTGTACTTCGAGAGATTGAAGCAGCAGCAACGGATGCCACTTCAGATCGACGAGCAATGCTGAAAAGACAGCAAGACACCACCACATGTACTCCTTCTCATCAGTAAATTCGTTCATTATTCTATAATGTTTACTATTGTACAAATCTATTAAAAAACTGGCATAGTAGCGCAGTATTTTGCGCCTCATCAACGTCCGCTCCCGATTTCGACAGCATACCTCCTCAAAAGGAAGAGAAGCTGTACAAAAACGATCAAAGCGACATAGTGGCGAAATATACTATTTGGCAATCAAGCTCCCTTACGCTCTATCCTGCATACACATCTTCTAAACCGCTTGATTTGTCCAGCAGGGAGGCGCAATGGTCGTCACCCTCTAATTACATCCGCGAGAGCTTTGTTCTTGCCGTGGCAATACAAAAACAGAATTTTCGGCTTCATTCAGCGCTAATTCCGTCTAATACAGACGCTTTTCGTACGTGTACAACGAATGCACGTTTCCCTCGCGTTGCGCGGCAGGGGTACGCAGCTCAAAGCGCAATTGCTCATTTTCTAGCGCAGCATGCAACTCGATGATGCTACGTTGTCCCAAGTCTTGCAACCCATGCATGATGCCCTGTTGCAAGTAAGGGATATACTTCTTCAAGGAGCCCTTGTCGACAACCGCACCACTGACACCCTGAGCGACCTTTACTGCCGCGGAATGAGCAAAGTATCGCTTGGATGAGCCTTGAGTCATGGCTTCAATCGAGCCCATACCACGATACTTCTTGAGTCGCACACCATCTTGGAAGAAGTATTGACCTGGAGCTTCTTCAGTACCAGCAAAAAGCGACCCACACATAACAGCGGAGGCACCGACCGACAACGCCTTGACGATGTGACCCGAGCTGGCGATACCACCGTCGGCAATGACAGGGACACCAAACTTGCGAGCATAGCGAGCGGTATTGAATACAGCTGACGCCTGCGCACGTCCCACAGCGCAAACTTCCTGCGTAGTACAGATCGAACCAACACCCATACCGACCTTCAACCCATCAGCACCAGCATCAATGAGGCTCTTACATTGCGCCATGGTGACGACATTGCCACCGATGACATCAATGTGCGGGTATGTGCTCTTGATCCATTTGATCAGCTCAATTTGGAAAATTGAATCACCCTGTGATGAGTCGATTACAATCAAATTGACACCAGCCGCGACCAAAGCAGTGCAACGATCACGATCATTTGGACGTGTACCAATGGCAGCACCAACTAGCAATTGTTTGTTGGCGTCCTTGGAGGCATGTGGGAAATCACGGTTCTTCACCAGATCGCGGCGCGAGATGAGGGAAAGAAATTCACCCTTGGCGTTTACAATGGGCAATTTGCCCCTCTTGCTTTCTCGCAAGATCCTGTTGGCCTCCGAGAGAGAGACACCTTCCTTCGCCGTGATCAGTTCCGTCGTCATAACATCACGCAACTTGGTGTTACGATCTTCAATGAAGTCAATATCACGGTTGCTCACAATACCGACGAGCACACTGCCAACCTTGCCATTTTCAGTGATGGGAATACCCGCAAATCCAAATTCCGCCTTGATACGGTCGACATCTGCCAAGGTATCCTCAGGCGACAAAACCTTGGGGTCCGTGATAAATCCGTTCTTGAACTTCTTGACCAGACGCACTTCTTTCACTTGTTCTTCGACCGTCATGTTGTAATGGATAATGCCAATACCACCATGGAGCGCCATGTCGATCGCCATGGCGTGTTCCGTAACCGTATCCATGGGAGAACTGACGAGTGGAAGTCGTAGCGAGATGTTCTTCGTAATCTTCGTGTCCAACTTGACACCATCGACTCCGAAATCGATGTGACCCGGCATGAGGATAAGATCATCATAAGTGTAGCCGACGCCCTTGTTCTTGCGCACGAAGATGTCAATAGCCGAGCGGCCGTCCATGAGTTCTTCCGACATGGTGCTATTGTGTGTAAAGAGAGGCAGCAGGTGACTGAGTGTTCAAGCGGTTGGTGATCTGGTTGGTGCAAGATCACAAATGACGGGCCGCGCAAGCGCACAGCGGCCACGAGACGCACCGCCAATGGTTTTAAGAACCTATTTTAGCCAATCATATGTCTAGAAAAGAAATTTCTATTTCTAAACCAACTTCGATGTTGAAGCGAGTACGTAAACGATTTGACGCTTTGATTGGGTTCGTCGATCAAGCAAATCGAAGCAAATTAGAATCGTTTCTTACGTTTCTAATTCTATCTAGGCAGTCATGCAAACTCGATTCAGCAATTGGTGGAAAGATATTGAGCGTCTGATGGGCAACATGTGAAGGAGCGCCCGATCATTTTCCTTATCGCTGTAGGCAGTCCCAACGAGATTTCCCATTACCACATAACACACACGACAACGAACAAAAAGATAGAGATCAGTATGACGGTGGGTACAGCTGATTGGTGTCCAGACAATCAATCCAACTCCGATGTATGCGCTGCGTCCACCTCTGTCCTTGCAATGGCTTCTTCGTCATCGACAACTGCAAATGTAGAGCCACCGAAAGATAGTAAGCCGCAGGTTGCATTGATCACAGGTATCACAGGCCAGGATGGATCATATTTAAGCGAGTTGCTGCTTAAAAAAGGGTATATTGTGCATGGTGTGATCCGCCGGTCATCTGCTTTCAATACAGCGCGAATCGAACACCTTTACAAAGATCCCCATTTGAACGACGTCCGACTCTTTTTGCACTATGGCGACCTCACTGACTCATCGAATCTCTGTCAGATCATTGCTCGCGTTAAGCCGGACGAGGTTTACAATTTGGGAGCGATGTCGCACGTCAAGGTCTCGTTCGAAATGTCCGAATACACAGCCGACGTCGATGCGATGGGTACACTACGCTTATTGAATTGTATCCGCAATTGTGGTATGGAAAAAACTACCAAGTTCTACCAAGCGTCAACCAGTGAGCTCTATGGCAAAGCGCAAGCTACACCGCAAAACGAAAACACACCATTCTATCCGCGATCACCGTATGGCATCGCCAAGCAGTTTGCGTACTGGAGCGTCGTGAACTACCGTGAAGCGTACGGCATGTTTGCAGTGAATGGCATTCTCTTTAACCACGAAAGTCCACGCAGGGGGCCAACGTTTGTCACACGCAAGATCACGCGCGCAGTTGTGCGCATTCACGCGGGTATTGACGAGTGTCTTTACATTGGCAACCTTGAATCGAGGCGCGATTGGGGTCATGCGCGGGATTACGTCGAGTGTATGTGGCGCATGCTGCAGCATGACGAACCCGAGGATTTCGTGGTTGCCACGGGCGAATGCCACAGTGTCCGAGAGTTCATTGAGGCTGCATTCACACACATTGGTCTGCCGATCCAATGGAAAGGACCCCCAGGAACAGTGGATGAAGTTGGTGTGGATGCAAACGATACAAATCGTGTGTTAGTACGCATTGATCCCAAATATTTCCGCCCCACAGAAGTGGATCTGTTGGTCGGAGATGCATCCAAAGCCTGTAGACTACTCGGCTGGCAACCAACCGTGCGATTCCAGCAGCTTGTCGCAGAAATGGTCGATACTGATGCACGGTTGTTGAAGAATGAGACGTCTGTGCTTGTCACACTTGAATGATAAAAGACCAAAAGAACACGTTCAAAATTTAAATAGTTCACACATATTTGTCATTTCAATGTCTTGTTAACATCAGATTCGCTGTAGCATATCCATCCATCGTCAAGCACTTTTAAAACACGTCCCTCCGCGACTCCGATGACGCCGTAAGTTCAATGCCAATAAACCTTCGACTCAGGTCGTTCAGTTTGCTGGCAATAGCATCAGTTTGTTTGACGCGATCATCCACAAGCCCTTCTGCATCAGTAAAACTATCCCAAAGCTCTGGCAATATCTTGCCATACGCTGTAAAGTCTGCTTCGTTCAAGCATCGGTTATGCGCCGCCAATGTCTGTGATGCCTTTAGCAAAGAAGGTGATGTCAGCACCATTCGCCGCATGCCCACGCGAACAGCTCCTTTTTTCACGCCATCGACCTGCATCAGCGGACACCAGTCATCAAAGGATTCGTTCACAGGCATGCAAAGCGACAGTTGCACTTCGCCCAAATGATCGTCATTGCTGTTCTCGTTGCTGTTTACACTAAACTTCTTCTTGCTCTTCTTCACCGTTACATTCACACTTTGGTCTTCGATTGACGGGGATGACGGCGTCCAAAACACAAACCGACTATTGTACACTGGATGGACGGTGTTAGTGACGGATTTGGTGGTCCGTTGCACATCATGAAAACGAATTGCCACGTATGGATCACTCGCATCTTGGCCCAACAGGTCAAGGTCTTTTGCAGCCAAAATCTCGACGACAATCAATTCGCCATAGGGACTACCACTGGTAATAGCGGTAGTGGTGTTGTTCCTGGTTTTCTGGTACATACAATGCACATGCTGCTTGGGATCAGTCGTCTCTGATGCATCAGCGCCAGTATTCGTGGTGTGAATATTCATGCTGCTCATGGACTTCCATGAAGACGACAAATTTGCAAATGAGAGTTTCTTGGCAGTCGATTTGTTGCCGTAGCTCTTCATCTTTTCCTTCCAACTCGACATATCCGGGACAGGAAGATTACTAATAGACATGAGTGACGCACTGTTCTCCTTGTCTTTCGTAGCGGAAGACGAACATGAAGATCCATCCACGCTTGCGGTACGAAAGAGCTTAGTTGTGATTGTGTTCATAACGCTATTTGCCGCGGTACTACTCGGGGAAGAGGTGGAAGAAGAATCGTTGTCGACATCGTCCAGCGGATCTTCCTTTACCAATTGTTTTGGTAATTCAGGCATGTCGTCATCCGGCGCAGGCGTCATCGGGGTGTGTGGCGTCGCTGGTTCCAGTTTCTTCGCTGCCTTCTTGTTGCCTGCTTTCGGTTCCTGTACAATCGAGAGATGGAACTCTTTTGCAACCGTACTAGTGGCAGTAATGGGCGCAGACACACTAGCTGAATGGATCTTTGCCGTATGGACCCGTTCTTCCGTTGGCTGACTCGCAGTTCGAGCCACACGGTTTTGCCACATATTTTTCACGCGTTGAAAGTCATTACCAGCAGCAACGGAGTCCTCCATCTGTGTCTCTTGTCTCGCTGTATAATCGTGAGAAAGTAGAAGACTTGTCGACAAATGGGCTTCTTGCACGAATGTCGAATTGCTGAATGCAGCAAGCGTCAATACAGAGAGCCACGGTGTGAGAGAGAAAGTAGCGGAAGAAAGACGGAAATTGACGAGCGACAGCAGATGTGATCTCTCTTCGCACGTGGATGCTCTCTTCTCTGGCTTCCTCTTGAAGGGACGGAACGCAGCATTTGGTCAACAACAGCTGGGTGCACAGAATGTATAGGACCGTGCTGGGTGGGGGATGGGACACGCACGCGGTATTTACGGACCTTCCGCCGCGTATTTATGACATTCAGATCCCCAAAGAAGACTCAGGCAGTATACGTAAATAACTAGTTCAAATCCGAAAATTAGGAGACTGCGCACACCCAGTTGAAGTTGACCAAAAACAAAAAAAAATAAAAATCCAAGCAGAGCTGGGTGGCCGATCTGCCTATTGGACAATCAAATGATCTGCTCTGTGCTTCAAGTTACTCTACCAATATTCTGTTGCTGCTGATGGAACACATCTCATCATTAGTATGCACACTACTCATGCCTACTACACCTGTCACGCAAGGAACATCTAGGACAGGTTTTAAATCAAGCCTATGCCTCATTTGTCGACGTCGTTATGTAGCTGCTTGTCGTAGAAGTATCAGCCGTGTAGTCATTGTCTTCATAACTTCGTGAACGCTGGCGCTGCATGCCAAACTTCCGAACATATTCATTCATAGGCAGGAAACACAGCTCCATGTCGCCCTCGACACCTTTGACAACTTTCACAAGCTCGCTTAGTTCCATCTCGTACACTGGCAATCCATTAATCGCAACTAAGACATCGCCAATGTTGATAGCACCGCTTTGAATAGCCTGTTCGTCTGGAATAAGCTTATTTACAATGACTACTTGCCGTTCTGGGTCTTTTGCAAACTCAATGCCGAGTTTCTTCGAAGCATCCAATGTAACGGTGCACGCAATGAGCAGCGAACGAATGTACTCAAGCGCGATCTCAACGCAGGTCACAAAATACGCATTTTCGCCTTGCGTGCCTCCACCATCAAAGAAAGTCAGCAGTTCTTTCGTGGCAACAGGATTTGCAAGCTTAGAGTGCACCAGTACATAAATAAATGCCGGAATGAATTCATCTGCATTCATCGGTGGATTCGTCGGATGCTCTTGATGATATGTCGAATAAATCTCCTTACACGCAATCAACAATTGAGTGCGTTTCATATACGGAAGACTTGCTTTGTCCATACTGTTTAGCTTTGTGCATGCAGCCACCCAGCTGCTTGAAGAGAAACTATCTGGACCAATCCCAAAAAATGGCTGCGATTTTTGACGCAACACTTCCATCTTGCCGTTAATCAATTTCGATTCAGCTCGTGTTTGTTGCCGAATATTGTTGAGAATCTCACGGTAGAGTGGTGGGATGAACACACGTTCTTCGATTTGTTGATAGATGATTGTAGTGATGCGTTCAATCGCTTCATTCGTTTCTGGAGTGTACAACATGTCTGATGTATCGCCATCAGGAGTCGTGCTCGCGTTTCCAGACAAAATCAACAGCTCATTCATACGGGTATGAATCATATAATCAGCCAGACCAGACATAAACTGCCGCACGACCGCATTCGACACTGGTCTCCCCACATGCTCTTTTAGAAACGATGCACTTGAACTCCCTTCAGGTGAATACGGAGATGCTAGAATCAACTGAACTTCTCGAGTGACATCCAGCATCGCATCTTCCGTTTTAGAGATAAAAGACGACATGCAGCGACGGCAGTATCCATCACTTGGGGTACTTCCGCTCTCGCCATTTCCACTGCAAACGCACACTCGGCCAAATTCAAGACTTGCAGAAGGTGCAGTACTAGAACCTGTAATGTCATTAGCACTCCCGGATCCCTGAGCAACAGAACTTAACGAAGCAATCCACAATGCACGCTCTTCTTGACTGTCTGCATGCAGTACTAATTCTCGACTGGACGTTCGCACGAGAAAGCTATGGCGTTCCCCTGTCTTCAGCGTGTCTAATGTGGATATCCTCGCATTTACGATCTCAATAGATCCTTTCTTTGAGCCTCCTTCTGGATGCGCATAGTACGTAAGAGTGGTATTCGTGAGTTCAAACCATCGCCGCTTGGTGCTCTTCATAATTTGACCACGCTTGCACAGCCACCCTGAAAACACTAGTCCTTTCTCATTGCTGTTCTGTCGTTCGATCAGCTTCGAAATCTTGGCTGACGTTGGAAGCAGCTCCACATTTTGTTCCTGTAGTTTCTGGATCCATACATCTCGATCATGCTTGTCGGTCGCATACAACACGATTTGATATGAACCTTGTGTGAACTTAAAACCGCTTTGTGTCAAACACTGGACGGTGCTTTTCTTCCGCAAATCAATCCGTCCACGTACATCGGCCGATTCATGGGAATCATGATAGACCAATTCATTATCGACAATGCAAAATAGTCGACGCTTGAAATTGCGAATACTGTGGCCACGCTTAATGAGCCATCCGGAATGTCGCACCACGGGTTTATACTCGAGTACCCAGCGATTACTTTGCACACTTGTAGGTCGTGGTCGCACAGCACCACTTGCCGATTTCACCATTGTGCTCGTTGCACGCTCCGTCCAGACTTCCATGTCACTGCAAGGGTCATTAAATCAGCAAACAAACATTTCAGCAGTTCCAGACGTAAACACATATACTTGCTTACCGCTGACTAGGACGGGTCACCAATACTACCTGTCGAGACGCTTCTCGTGGCAACGGTGTAGCTGAATCATTGCGATCCATTTTTAATTTACTTTCTGCATTATCATTGCGCACTACCTCGCGTTCCTTGACTGGTTGTTGACCACGATTCTGTCGAAAATTGTTCCGATCGGGACCTGCCGGATTGTCCTCATCTTCTATTACAGGATCAAGTGGTTCTGCTTCTCCTGTGACGTCATTTACATGTTCATTATCTTCTCCGCCTTCATTTACAGTTCCGCGCAAATGTAGTCGGAATACTTCGATCTCCATTGGGTTTTTCAACGCCATGCTCTCTCTCTTTCTTTATGTGCACGCGCGCTAACCCCCGATGGTTTCAAGTGACAACAGCAATGGTGACCTACAGACACTGTTCAACAAACTGCATTCGATTTAATTCGTGCGATCGTACGGAGAGATACAGAGAGACCAGCGCCATTACATATACATCCAGATAGACCCACCGGTGGTAATGTTGCTCCGTGATGTCTATAAAAGGCAAGATTGTACCGAAAATATAAACGGGGAAACCTGATACAAAAGACAACAGCTCAAAAAAGAGAAACACACAGCATTTAACGGATTATTAACCAATCAAAACAATACCTCACTGCCGATCATAACCGCTCACATTATCGCTAGCAGAATACCGGTATTATATCGATATATTCTTTTTGTAAGTTTTTTTTTGGCGTCGATTTGGAATCCATCGGCATTTTTTTTCTTTCGTTCTCGTTTCTGTGATGGGTGAATGTTCCCTAATGACTACGAAGCAATATGGCTGCATTGCTTGTATTCCTCTCATCTTATTTTTTTAGAGGTTTTTGTATTATTTTGGTCTGGATGAGTCTAATCAGTCACTCTTCATTTCTGAAGTAAACTGTTTTCGCAAGTGAGATGTACAAAGTTAGTAGTGTAGGATTGTATAGTTGGAGTTTCACAGGAATACGTCAGCACCTTCAACCTGCCAAAAGAACGAAACGTTGAACAAAAGGAGAATGGTGGACCAGCACTTCAGACGCCGGCGACGTGGGGTTCGCGGCACGTCCAAATTCTAGCACTATACATACTCATTAAAGTATTTGTATGTTCTTTTTTTTGTTTACTAAAGCAATATTATTACTTTATCAAAAAATTATAGTACAGATGGATGCCCAAACAGCGGTTTAGGGGTGTCAATGCAAACGGGCTGCTCACAGCCAAAGGACGGGGGTGACGTCTGTGCGTAAGCGACAGATACTCTTTAAAAACATTTTAGCCAATCATATCTCTCCATTACAGATCTGATCTTTATTTATGGGTTTCCTCCACACTCCTACAGAAAAAGAGGAAGCGCCGCTGCGCTCCTGGGCATCTTTAGTTTCCAATTCGCCTCCTCCTGCAAAAGCACTCGCCAGCAGAAGCTTCCGATAACCATGAGCGCCAACAAGCGTATTTCCCAAATCAGCCGCCATCTCAGCAGCCACGACCCTGCCACTGAAGAACGCGCGTATGCGCAACGTGTCAAGGATGTTGATGCGTTCTTAAAGCAGGAACGCTTCAAGTACGTCACGCGTCCGTACGCGGCTGAGGATGTTGTAAAACTTCAGGGTACCGTCCCTGCGCAGAACGTTGGTGCGCAGGTTTCGGCTAAGCTGTACAAAATGCTTCGTGAATTGCAAGCTGAGGGCAAGACGAGCCACACGTTTGGTGCGCTCGACACAATCCAGGTCATCCAAATGGCTAAGCACCTCACGACGGTCTATGTCTCGGGCTGGCAATCGTCATCGACTGCATCGACCTCGAATGAACCTGGTCCTGATGTTGCCGACTACCCGATGGACACCGTGCCAAACAAAGTGGATCAACTCTTCCGTGCACAACTGTTCCATGATCGCAAGCAATACGAAGCACGTCGTCGCATGACTGCTGAAGAACGTGCGCGTACACCACCAACTGACTACTTGCGCCCAATCATTGCCGATGCAGATACGGGCCACGGTGGATTGACGGCAGTCATGAAGTTGACCAAGATGTTCATTGAGCGTGGTGCCGCAGGTATTCACTTGGAAGACCAGAAGCCTGGTACCAAAAAGTGCGGCCACATGGGCGGTAAGGTGCTGGTGTCGACTCAGGAACACATTCAGCGTCTGATTGCGGCGCGTCTGCAAGCTGATATCATGGGCAGTCCGTTGGTGATTGTAGCTCGTACGGATGCCGAAGCCGCCACGTTGTTGGACAACAACATCGATGGTCGCGACCATCCATTCATTCTTGGTGCCACCAACTTGAACGTCGAAACTTTCCAAGAAGCCACCAAAAATGGCAATGATGGCACGTGGGACAAGCGTGCTAACGCCATGACATATCCTGAAGCTGTCCGTCATGCGCTGCAGAACTCGAACCGCGCCGATAAGGACAAGGCACTTGCCACCTGGAACAGCCAATGCCTAGAACTGAGCTTGCCAGAGTTGAAGGACCTCGCGAAAAAATTGGGTGTGACCGTGTCCTTTTGCTGGGAACGTGCACGTACCATTGAAGGCTACTACCGTGTGCGCGGTGGCGTGGACTTTTGCATTGCCCGTGGCCGTGCCTATGGTGCCTACGCTGACCTCATCTGGATGGAAACGGCTTTGCCTGGTGTCCCACTTGCGCGCACGTTCGCGGAGGGTGTGAAGGCGAAGGTCCCACACCAAATGTTGGCGTACAACCTATCCCCATCGTTTAACTGGGACGCTGCTGGAATTTCGGATGCCGAATTGGAGACATTTGTCGCTGACTTGGGCCGTCTTGGCTTCTGCTGGCAGTTCATCACGCTGGCGGGTTTCCACAGCGATTCTTTGGGCATCACGCGATTTGCTCGTGACTACGCCGCACGTGGTATGCTCGCGTACGTCAATGGCATTCAACGTGCTGAGCGTAACGAAGGCGTGGAAACACTCAAGCACCAAGGCTGGTCCGGAACGGAATTGGTCGACGCCATGCAGAACACCATCACCAGTGGGTTGTCGTCCACGAACACGATGGGACACGGTGTCACTGAAAGCCAATTCTAAGGCTAGGAAGACAGCCAGTGTACTACTAGGAGCAGTGAGGTGACAGTGATGGTGCATGGATTTTCACATTTTCATTATTGAGTTTCTGAAATGAACTAATATAGCTCACACACACAAAACCAACGGTGTCATGGAACTAAGTGGCCAATTCCTTCGGATCGCTTCTTGTAAGATTTTGCAAATTTATTCATATGTAAATGACAGAAAGTAATTACTGCATTAACTGCCATGTTTTTATGAAGCTCTTGAATAAGTACTTATCACATCATGAACTCATGGTGTTCGCTATCTTTCATATATTCGTGCAAGTGTGGATAATGTGATTAAATTTGGAGCATGAAGTTGACAGGCGAAGCATGTGTTTGAGTCCAAGGCAGATTTGCAATATGAATAGTATAACTTCAGCAACAAATATATTGGCCAAGACAGCAGTAAAAGAAAACACAGCATCTATTTGCTATTACGATCACGGCATGCATAGTGACATGCTAAAAATGTATGCCAATGGTCCACTCTTTGTGCGTTCTCTCTTGATCCTGTATTCCTGTTTGTGTATCGCGTACGGTGAGTCTTTGTTTAGAGCACGCCACATGCTGTAATCTCGACCGACGTCAACGGTTTGCCCTTGATGCAATAGACATTTTCAATGTTCTTGAGCACCTGTTTGCCCTCAACCACTTTGCCAAACGCCACATTCCGTCCATTCAAATGCGGTAGCGGCTTCAATGCGATAAAGAACTGCGACGCGTTCTTGTTCACGCCAGCGTTTGCCATACCGATCACGCCTTCTTCTGAGAACTGCAGCGCATAGTTCTCGTCATCAAAGTATCGTTTGCCTTGTTCCAATGCGGCGTGGCCGCCGGTGCCATCGCCACTGAGGATATCACCGCCGACTACATACACACCCTTCGTGATGTTGTGAATCTTGGAGTTCTGGTATGAGCCGGATTTGCCCAGTGCGGGAGATTGGAAGCCATCCACGCAAAGGTTGATGAAATTCTGCGCCGTTTTTGGGACAACGTCCTTGGCCAATTCTACGATGATCCGCTCTGCTTGCGCGCCGCCAATGCTCACGTCCAGATATGCACGAGGTCGCGGTTGTGCAGGTGTTGGCACAGCCGCATCGTACGTTTTGATGGCCGCTGCCGGTGCATTCATCTTCTCCAATGACCGATGATACCATCCCCATCCACGGGCGCCACCACGGGCAACCACACCAGCACCACGCACCAGTTGAGATCGTGCGTACGCAGCCATTCTCACTCGTCAACTTTGCTTTGATTGACCCTGGCTGTGTGGTTCGCTTCCAGCCACTGTAGATCGTACCTAACAATACAATAAATGCGTACTTAGTGGGCTCGAACCTACTGTCGTATCAGTACTTAGTATACTTCGTACTTTAATGAGTGCATACAGTATATTTTTTCTGTTTTTTGCGCATCATCATCTTCTTCCAAGTTGAACAGCTCCAAACGAAGCAAGACCTGAGGAGGGAAATTGCTGACGATGATGAAGCGCACGAATATGCAGCTGCTTCTGGCGGCAGGAATGACGGTGACGATCCTGTTCAGTCAGGTGTTGATCATTAACTCCGTTGCGGAGCGGTATTTTAATGATCCGGATGAGGTTGCTTCAGCCCCTGTCGTCACCGTGGCCGCTACTGCTCCTGATGGCCAACAGAAAGCACCCGTTTACGAAGAACTCGCTCCACTGCCAGTGGTATTGATGCATGGCATGGGCGATGCAGCGGGGAACTCGGGCATGGTGCATATTCGTGAGGTTTGTCTTTGTTGCCTACTGCACAACTGTTAATGATAAGCGAGGTAGGTATCCATATTTCTTTTTTGGCTGTAGTATATCGCCAAGCAGCTTGGAGTATATGTAGCAAGCATTCAAATCGGTAACTCTGTGGAAGAGGATATCAAAAACAGTTTCTTTATTACAATGGATGCCCAAGTCGAAATATTCGCCAAGATCATCCAACAAGTGCGTCCATTTGCAAAGTGTAGAACTCGTTCTTGGTTATTATTTGATGTGCACCTATTAAGCTCCATGGCATTTCTTCGTATGGCTGACAAAATACTAGGATCCAAAACTCGTCAATGGGTTTAATGCTGCTGGATTCTCACAGGTATGTATGTGTTTAACTGGTTTACTGCATTGTCCATCACATGGCTCACTGCTTTTTATGTTGCATACTCACAGGGAAATTTGCTCATTCGGGCATACATCGAACGATACAACAACCCTCCAGTGAAGAATTTCATATCCTTTCATGGCCCCTTGGCCGGCGTCGGTGCACTTCCGCAATGCGCCCCGACAAGCTTTATCTGTAAAGAAATTAATCGGGTACGACGATTATATTTGCTAAGTGCATTTCTGCACCTGATCTTAGGCACATTCTAATGTTTGTGTAGCTTATCGGCGATGCCGTCTACTCAAAGGAGGTACAAGGTAAGTAGTTGCAGAGTGTGCCGTGTTGCTATCATTACTCGGCTTTTTAAGTTAGTATCCCATTAAACTGTAGATCATATCGCGCAATCGAATTACTTTCGCGACCCCATGAAGATCCCGGAGTACCTGGCTCATGGTACAATGCCTGCTGAGGCTCATCCTTTTCTGTTTTGAAGCATTTCTCTCTAATCCTGTGATTATTTTCTCTTCGTGTTTCTTTTCAAAGTTCGATTTCTTCCAGATCTGAACAACGAGAAAGAGACCGTGAATGCGACCTACAAAGCAAACTTTATCCAGCTTCAGAGCCTAGTACTTGTGCGTGCGAATGGCGACACGCAAGTGTTTCCAAAAGAATCGGAATGGTTTGGTGCCTATGAGGATGGTTACAAGCATGTGCTTGGGTTCAACGAGACCAGATGGTACAAGGAAGACTCCTTTGGGCTTCAGACACTGGACAAAGCTGGAAAAGTACATTTCCTTGCCACAGAGGGTAATCATTTACAGTTTACCAAGGAATTCCTCCTGGAAGTTGTCACCAAATACTTTAGCCCTCAACTCGCGGCGTTACCATGACTATCTGTCACAGTGTTGAAGTTTCACAGATGATTGTATTGCACGTCACTATAACGAGGTAATTTTATGTTTAAGTACTTAATGGATTTGCATATCTATACAAATATATAGCATTTATTAAGTATTGTATACTTTATCGAATGGGTGGTTTTGTTTGCGGTTTCGTTGTCGTGGATAGGGCTCGCGTCTTTCCACAACCAGAGCGATAAGGTCCAAAGATGCAAAACCCTTTCAAGCTCCAAGGAACAAGAAGCGATTAAGTGCTCTTGGCTTAAACGAAGTAGTGATCTAAAGCAAAACGGAAACGTGATTTTTGTCGTGTATATGGAGAGTGGGCCTGTTATAAGCAGTGGTGGTGGCGGTGGTAGTAGTGGTTCCAACGATGGTGCGAATGCCAAGCGTAAGCTCGACACGGTACAAGCGCACGCACAGGATGCTTCGTCTCTGTATTCATCGTCGTCACAATCGCCGAGCGCTGCCAAACCGATAATTCCAATGGACTCGCAGCCTAAAGTGCGTCGTCGTGGATCGTCCATGGAGATGGCGTTCGACCCTTCCTTAAAGCGGTGCTACTCGGATGGCAAAATGTATGTGCTGTCGAAAGTGGGTGTGTTGGATGCATGTGATGTTAAACTGACAGGGGTTTGGTGTGTAGCTCTCAGGCACTGGGTGATCTCGTAACTGGAGATGAACAGCGATCAATGAGCGTCGTGTATCCAAAGTCGCCGTCCATGGGATCACTTCCTGCCGTCCAGCAGATTAAAACTATGTCTCCCCGTGGTGAGTATTCACCACGGTTTGGGATGAATCATCGTCAAGACGTACATCACACGCACTTTGTCAGCGAAGAAACATGCTCAACAACTTTCAAACGTAAGTCTCAGAGCATTCATGAAAGAATACATTTTTTACTGTTTACAAGTACTAATAAATGTCTAATCTCGTTCACATCAGTAGGCCCGTTTTCATCGACAGTTTCTCAAACAGAATTAGATCCTGCGTTGTTGCATCCAGAAACACACTCACCTGCGGGTGAATGTTTTTCACGGATCCATTCGGCCGATAGTTTGGGGTCTCCGTTGCATGTGAAGAAAGTTCTCCCAAGTGTTCCGACTACATTGTCGCATCAACACCATTTGGCTTTCCACTCCGAGATTTCGGCGCCAACCAAACCTTCTTCTTCATTAGCAATTGATCTAGATCTAAGCAACAGGAACAACAACTACCCGTCGCCTAAAACTACCAGCGGCCACATAACAACTCCACCTACGACAATTCCTCGGAGTTCTAGCAGTCTACCCAAGCGTACATGGCACCCAACGAAGAAGAACCGGAACCCAGGTAATCTATCACTCGATTTGTCGCAAATGGACCAGCCAGTGTTTGATCCAAGCAATAGCGGAGACGCATGCTTACGACGAAACGATCAAGCCGCCGTTTGCTCGCGAGTGACCGATTTCCTGTACATTGGTGGCGCCGCGGCCGCAAAAGATAAAGACGCGCTGACACGGTTTGGGATTACGCATATCATTAATTGTGCAGCGACCGTTGCGCCTGATTTTTTTCCGGATGATTTCTTGTATTTCAATGTTCGACTTCGTGACCACTCATCACAAGATATTGCGCGGCATTTCTACAACATCTTTGACTTCATTGAAAAGGCGCGCCGCCGTGGTGGACGGATCTTTGTACATTGTGTCAAAGGCATCTCGCGCTCACCGACCATGGCGATCGCGTACTTGATGTGGTACAAGCGCATCGGTATGTACAAAGCGTTGGATTTCGTGCGTCAGGCTCGTCCCGTGGTGGATCCAAATGCTGGGTTTATTTTCCAACTGACCGAGTGGGAGCACTTGCACGCAGGAGGCAAGATCCAGTTTCACCGTACGATTGTGTTTCGTATTGAAGTGGCGCGTGAATCCAATGGCAACGGTAATAGTACTCGTGCCGCTGAGAAACCGTTGATTGTGGGGCCTTTGACGAACGTTAGTGAGGAGTTCTTCCACCAGCCAAGCAAGGAGAACGTCAAGCTGAGTTTTGTTGTCGCTTGTGCGGACTGTATGTTTATCTGGTGTGGCGCCGAGGTATCTGATATTCAGGTTGAAGCTGCGCAGCATGCCACGGTGCTGCTGCAGGACTTTGAATCATTCCCAGAAAAATGTGAAATCGTATACCAGAACCAGGAGAGCTCGGCGTTTTGGAATTTGATAGACAATTCCATGCGACCCGATGACAGCTAGCCTATTCCCAAAGTGTTTGGCATTTCCACATCCTGTCCATCGCTGTTCAGTGTGTGTGTTTTGAGGTGTAGTCGTGAATCTTCTATTCAAACCTTTGTATTTTTATTTCTACCATTGAAAATGTGTATCGCGTAGATTATGCGATCGTTTTTAGTATTTCTATCATTAATACGCTAGCATTCAACGATTTGTATGGCCAACAGTTTTGGTTTGCTTTTGATATGAGTCTTTCTTGTCCACCTGCATGCTAATCATATATGAGAGTTGTTGATATTATCGACACCAAGACAAACTTCAAGGAAAGACGTGAGAAAAGCGTCGACGCGACAGCATCACAGGAACTGAAAGATCATTTTACCAGTAGACCACTCTATATAGTTGATCACCTTCACTCTCCATCCTTCCCCATTCCAATCCTGGAAAAAAGAGGGGAAAAAACGTCATACCATGCTACGCAATATCCTTCACGAACATTGAAGGGTAGTCCATGCAGATGTCATCGCTACTAGATTTTGTTAAAAAAAAATTAGTCCATTAAGTTCACTGTGCGGCTTCCAAAGCAGGATTTGTCAATAGCTGTGGCATGAGAAGAAAAAAATGAAGTTCCATCATTCCAGAGCGACAGAGCCACTCGAAGTGCGTATCCTTTCGCAAATGGAGAGATTTGATTGGCCAGTTCTATCCTATAAATGGCCACGAAAGGATCCATCCCCGCAGCTGCTTGACACTATTGCGACATGATTTTTTCAACCTAAACGTCAAATCCACAACGATCGGCTGGGTATTTGGGTTTTATTACAAGAAAACCATTGCATTTCGAGCTTCAAGCACAAGTGCGCAACACACTTGCGCCAACGAATTCACGACAGAGACACGACGACCATGCGACTGAGTCAAAAAACAAACAAAAAAATCCCTTTGTATCAGCAGACACACACGTGTGTATAGCTTCCTCCTATGTTCGGCTCTTCTTTCATTTGTGGTTTCGCGTTTTAGAGAGCAGAGGTGGACTAGATAGAGGAATTCGTGTGTTTATTTAGGAAACGATGACGAATGGCACCATCAGCACCGGCAGTGTTACCATACTGTTGGTAACAGGACTGATCAGTCTGACACTGGCAGTGGGCTACTCGTTCTATGTGCAAGCTGGAACAAATGAGAAAATTGCAAAAGTTAGTCAGATGGTGCCAAAAGACAATGACGTGGTGAAGAAGCAAGACAAAAAGAAAAAGCAGACTGAGGTAACGCCGACTACATCAACAGCCACTACAGCTGTGTTGGAGGAAGATGTAGATGTTGAGAAGCGATCAAGTCCAGAGGCATTAACAAAATTGCAACCGCCACTATATGCGACAAATCCAGTAGAATCGCCCGACATCTCTGCCACGGCATCTGTTGCCGCTGCTGATGAGAGAACTATGATGATAGCTTTGTCATCGACAGAACAATTGCATGAAGCTGCCTTTGATGATCGTTCAACTAGTGCTGTTGAAGAGATAGCACCATTTGAAGTCAATACTCCGATAGTGGAAAACCCAACGACAACTGACATTTCCGAGAGTAGTCAGTACCAACAGGACGCTGCATTACCAGATCAGTCTCTTGAACAAACTCCAATTGAAGAAGAAGTTAATCCTTATCAGAAGCTAAATGAAGAGGAATCATCGACAATGGCTCCTGAGGTGGCGATTGACGCTCATGAGGAGGCAGATGAAGTACTAGCGACAAGTGCTAGTGAAGACAAAGTTAATCAACATCCTGAATTAACCAAAAAATTGGAAGAGATGGAACGGCCTCAAGACGAATTGACATTGATGAACTCGGCCCAAGGCCAAGAGATGGAACGCAATCAAATGGAATTGACGCAATCGGTAATGGTCACTCCAGAACCTGACAAAACCATTAAGAAACTTTCGATTACAATTCCTCCTGTAGAAGAATTGCCCAAAAGAAAATCCGCAACACCATCGTCCCACCACGTTAGGGAGTTGATTGAAAAGTATGAAGCCAAACGCATCGGTCCACAATCCCCAATGAGAGATCAGCAACATACCACAGCGAGACCAACAACTCCATCGTCCATTGTCAGACAATGGAAAGTGATCAGCGAGGAAAAGACTCCATCTCCTGTTCGTAGAGTCCGTAAAGCCGAACAGAAAGATTCACCTGCGACTGTTTCTGCTGGTAACGATAAATCGAAAGCGGTCGCTTCAGCTGTAGTAGATGAAGATCAATCGAAAGTCGCGCCATCAGCAACCTCAAATGTTGGAACGCAATCGAAAGTACTAGCCGCAGCTGCTTCTCCTAAAGTCAAGCATGCTGAAGCACCACGACCAAAGTTTCTTCATCATTTACCCGTGTCCCGGTCAGGCGCTCTCAAAGACTTAAATGAGTTGGTGAATCCGAATAGCGGGCCAAAGATTGTTGTCGACGAAAACAAACCATCCCTTGCAAGTCTGCCTCCAGTCACTCCATCCTCTTCGTCGTTATCGTTTGTCCCTGGGAAGGATGCAACACATGGATCTGAAAAAGAGTCGTCTAAGCAAAAAGCCAAAGCATCTAAAACCACCAAGGAGCCCAAAGAGAAAAAGAAGTTTTGGCGAAACGTCATTGGAATTGTTGCTCACGCTGGTGGACCAAACAAAAATCATCATCATTGAAACCACTTAATCCAGCTTCCAGTATTCTTCGATAAATTGAATGCGTCTGTCCCCTATAGCACCGCCCAACCTACATAGAAGTCTTTTTGGGATATTCGTGTTCCATCTAATCCTATTTCAATATTTATATGCGGCTTCCTGTGTTACAACGGATCTAGTATCTTACAAATGAACTCCTTCCATGTGGATGGTCGAGGTCGCAATCGGCTTCATTGACACTAGCAACAAAGTACCAGTATCCCCTTTTTTGTTAACTATGGAGTTTTGGGTGAAATCTGTAAAATCTCTCTGTGACATGAACTGCAGCTGTGATTTAACAGGTGGTAAAAGATTGGGTTTTTGGGTTTTTCGTGGAAAGACGTCTCCACCAGCAGAAGAGAAGAAGTGTGAGCGCACTTTTGGTATCCAGCAACACCAGTCGATGCGAATCACAAAGAAACGAACAAGCCAACCATCAACACACACCAATCATCTCTAAGAAAAGTAACAAGATGTCGAAGACAGCGAGTTCGAGCACTACGCTGCTTCTGGTGACCGGTCTGCTGAGCCTCAGTCTTGCGGCGGTCGGCTACTTTTATTTGCAAGGCAACGCGCAGTCCACGAGCAAGAAACCTGTGGATAAAGATGACAAAACTACGCCTAGTGAGAAAAGTAAAGAGAAAGTGAAACAAGAGATGAAGACTAATCAGATAACTCAGAATGTGACCGGACTGAGTGGCACAGTCAATAGTGGTGACAATGACAGAACGCAGACGACCACTAAGACGGTCAAGAAGATCACAACCACTACCACCACGACGTTGAAGGATGGTGTGGTCGTGGATAGACAAGCAACAGTGGTGGAAAGTGCGATGGTATTGCCACAATCACCAAAGCACACCGCGAGTTCAAAGATTGTGGCGGAAGAGAGCGTATCAGTGGCAGCGCCTTTGCATCAAGAGAGCCCTAAAAAGGTCGCAATGCCTCCAAAGAATGAACAATCGCCTGTTGGTGATCGTAATCCAGCGCCATCAACGGAAACGACGGTCGAAATCCCCAAGGTAGTGGAAAGTCCAAAGAAAATAGACAGTCCAAAGACAGTAAGCAGTCCAGAGCAAGTACCGGCTGCTGCTTCACCGAAAAAGGAAGATGCTGTTCCTGATGTTGCTCGGAAATTGGAAGAAGAACTGCTTGCTTCACAAGTTGTCGAAGAAGTTGCAACGGAATTTGTGGAGGAAGTTGTTGTCGAGGCCATTGAAAAGGTAGAATTAAAGATCGAAGACGATCAAGAGGAGTATGTGCAAGTCGATTTGACGCAATCGATGGAAACGCTTCGTGATGTCGTGCCTGTTGCGTCAACCCCAGAGCCAGAGAAACAAAATCATACTCCTCCGTCGTCTCCGATCAAAGTAATGAGTCCACAAAAGCATGCCTCGCGTAAGAATTCGAATATGTCCGTGAAATCCATTGAGGATGATGTTCAGGAAGCATTAACGCCTCCCGTCTCTCCCACCAACGTTGCCAGTAGTTCGTCGTCACTAAAGACTGAGGAAGATGAAGTATCTGCCGATGCAGTTGCTCTTCCTGTTGAAGTGAAAAGTCCAGAAAAGCCGCTTTCCCGTAAAAACTCGAATGATTCTGAGAAATTAACAAAGGAAGTAGTAACTCCACCAGCGTCTCCTGTGAAAAACGCGAGTGCTCCATCGTCTCCAAAGGCTGACGAAGCAGAGGTTCCTGTTCCAGCAAGTGAAGATAAAGTAGAGGCTACGGTTGTAGCAGCTGACGAAGAAGCAGACGCTACCGTCGATGCGGAGTCTTCCTTTGTACAAAGTCCGCAAAAGACTCTCTCCCACAACGAGTCGAATGTATTGAGTAATCCAACACCTCCTCCATCTCCAGAAAAGAAATCGAGTGCTCCACTATCCACGAGTGTTGAAGTGAGCGAAAGCACCTCCCCTGTTTCAAACCCTACTACTACAGAAAATAATGATGCAGAGGAAGAATCGAATTCTCCTCATGCAGAAGCTGCAGCCGCTCCAACTACCACCAAGAAATCAAAGAAGAAGAAGAAAGGCAAAAAGCGTCATTAAGCGCGTGTTTGTTCCTTTCGCATCTGACGTTTCATCGTTGTCCCTATTTGACGATGGATTAGAGCAGAATTGAGAAAAAAACAAGAGCGTACTTATTCGTTTTGTAGTAATCAGGGAAAACAAGTGGAAAGTTCATGGAAAGCAGCGTTACAATACATATTTAATGCTAATCGATGAACACGAGATAACAATAGCTAGCCAGATGCAATAGTATGAATGCTTCATCACACATACAGAAGGGTGGATTTTGGAAGATGTAGAAATTCACGAGCACTGGGATCATCTGCCACACTGGGGATTACGAGCAAATTGTGAAGGAAGACTTGAAGCTCATTCTTTCGCCTCGTCAAGAAGTCAGGATTGAGATCTCGACACCAAAACGTTTTCGGAGGCTGCAAAGAAAGTACTTGTGTCAGCACCGTATAATAGTGTAAATAGGAGTACTCATATCCGTGTGGCGGCTTACCAAGTCAGGCAAACGTGATCCTGCTTTATTTCGCACGCTACCAAGTGCAATGAGTATAGCCAGCCTGTCAGTTCCATCAGTACACAGAAATCAACAGACTGAAAGCTAGTAAACTATGACAGCTTACCTCCATCGGAGATTGTCAAACTCACTAAAGCGGCGCAAGACAGTCCAGTGCTTCTTGCCGTTTTGCACTTGCAGTTCATATTGCGCGAATTGGTCTTCATGGATACGATATCCGATAATCGCGACCGTGAAGTAATCCGGTCCTATTTTTAAGCACAAAGTCTCAATATTTCCACCGAGATAATACCAAAGCCACTACTGGCTGACCAAATAGAAAAAGGGTCGGCGACAGGTCAAAGCGACGTACCGAAACGCGTCGACCAGACTCTCTCCGGAAGATACACAAGCGCCATCCCTCTGTTCGTTCAGCGCTTCTAGGTTCGTGATCTTTTCGGATATGAGTGCGTGGCTATTGACCATCATTCGAAAATTTGTCCCACCTGTGACCGTTCGAATCAGAATCAGAAAAGATACGTTATCGGCCATCTCTTTTTCTCCAATAAAAATTCATTTTTCCAGTTTTACAATGTATCATTGGCTATAATATCAAAACTTTTTATCCAATAAAAATGATACAATTTTGGGTAATTTATTTCTCCTTCCCTTCTCTATGTGTGTAACAAGTCTGCGCAAGAGAACGAGCCGACGAAGCAAAGAAAGAAGAGCGCGAAGAGGTATACAGTTGTTCTTTGGGTGAGAGGAAATTAACGCGTGAAAACGCACCCACAGAAAAGATATAGATGCAAGTGTATGTGCGTCGGCGCGATGCCGGCGACTATGAATGGCAGCCCGGTAAAGTGGTGCAGCGCCTGGAAACAACAAAAGAGCGGTCAATACCCGCGGTCGTGGTCCAACTTCATGATGGAACCCGTGTGGAAGCCAACGAAGAACAGGATGTCTTGATGGCGAACGAGCTCCCGCTGGACCAAACACTTGCGGACGTCGACAATCTGGACGCACTTTGCCATCTTCATGAACCTGCGTTTGTCGATTATTTACAGCAACGGTATGCGGTTGACCAAGTGTATTGCAAATCAGGTGCTGTGCTCATCGCTGTGAACCCATTCAAAGACATTGCAGGGTTGTATGACATGGATGCATTCAAAAAAACATTGGTGCAGACCGACAGTGATAGCAACGATAGTGCATCAGCTGGATCGACGGTACCGCCGCATGTCTTTTCCATTGCGGAAAGTGCATATCGATCCATGCGGCGACGGCAAAGCGGCAGTACTGTTGACAGCAACACCACACGAAATCAAACAATTCTTGTAAGCGGTGAAAGTGGTGCAGGGAAAACGGAGACGACGAAATTTATCATGAACTACCTCGCAGCTACCGGCAAAAGATCTTCTAGTCCTGTTAGTAGCCCAAATTCCAGAGGAGGTCGAAGTGGAAGCCGATTACTGAGCGCAAATCCAATTCTGGAATCATTTGGGAACGCGCGAACACTCCGGAATAACAACAGCAGTCGGTTTGGGAAGTTTGTACGCATGTTTTTCGAGGGCCATGAACTGGATGATCACTTGACCATGGCGGGGACAGCAGTAGAAACATATTTATTGGAGAAAGTCCGTGTCGTGCATCAAACAGAAGGTGAACGGAATTTTCACATTTTTTACGAGCTGCTTACAGGAGCAAATATCGACATGAAGGCAAAGCTCCATCTCCAGAACATGACAATAAAGGATTTCCAGTATGTACGGGAAGGCAAGTGTTTTCAGCGAAACGATGGTGTCCAAGACTCGAAACAATTTGAATTGGTGATGCAGTCGATGCAGATACTTGGGTTTACGATGGTTGAGCAACAATCTATTTGGAAGATCCTGAGCGCATTGCTTCATTTGGGAAATGTGCTGTTTCTCCCATCCAGCGATGATGAAGATGAGAACAACGGAAATCCTGCATCTCAATGTCGTTTAGCCCCAAATTCACCGTCATCACGTTCGTCGCTGGAACATTTGCAGCTTGTAGCTGAACTGTTTGCTGTGGACCCAGATCTTCTTCTTTCAGCGCTGACGACTCGAACAATAAATGTAGGTGGAGAATCCTTTCAAACTAATCTTAGTCAAGTGCAGTGTGGAGATGCTCGTGATGCCATGGCGAGGTCACTGTATAGCTTTTTATTTCAATTCCTTGTGTCGAAAGTGAATGCTGCTTCTCCTCTTCAGCGATCAGCGTTGTCGACAGAAGGGGACACCTCGTCGTCATCACCATGTATTGCTGTCTTGGATATTTTTGGCTTTGAAGAGTTTGAAGTGAACCAATTTGAACAATTTTGCATCAACTACGCGAACGAAAAATTACAGTTTCAGTTTATCCAAGACATCCTGTTAACTGAACAGCAAGCTCATATCCAAGAAGGAATCCAGTGGCACACTGTGGATTATCAAAACAATTCTTTGTGTTTAGAGATGCTCGAGCAACGGCCGAACGGGATTTTCTCACTACTTGATGAAGAATGCGTCATTCCAAAAGGAAATGACTCCAGTTTTGCCCGTAAAATGTACATGCGACTGCAGAAACACAATCATTTCAGCGCGTCACGGAAAGACGAAGTCGACTTCGCGTTTCAAATCCATCATTATGCTGGACCAGTCCGATATCACGCGCAAGGATTTTGTGAAAAGAACAAGGATCAGCCAAATCCTGAGCTCTTTAGCGTCCTGGATGAGAGTAAAGATTGCCACTTACACGAGCTGTTTCAGTTCTTCAAGGAGAGCGAGACTCAGCAACAAGCGCAGCCAAAATTGCGTCGCCGATCATCAGTTATTAGCGCTGTTGGCATTGGGTCGCAGTTCAAGCAACAACTTGCTAGTCTATTGGACACGGTTCAGCACACTCAGACCCATTATATTCGATGCATTAAGCCGAACGACCAAAACACAAGTGATCACTTTGATATGCACAAAGTGGCGCTTCAATTGCGATATGGCGGTGTGCTGAAGGCAGTCGAGATTATGCGGCAGTCATTTCCTGTCCGGATGGCTCATGTAGAATTTGTCAAGCAATACCAGTTGCTTGTACCCAGTAAACAGCGCGAGAACCAAACAGTTGTGGATCTTGTGAAAAATTTGAAACTTGAGCAAGTAGAGGTTGGGAAAACTCGTGTATTTATAAAGCAGCAAGCGTTCGATGCGCTAGAAAAACGACGAGAGCAGATGGTCAAGACATCAGCAACCAAAGTGCAAAGCATTTGGAAAGCAAAGCTACAACAGCGACTGTATCGAAGACAATTGTATGTACTGTGGAGTGTACAAGTGCGGTGGAAAGCATTACTCGAGAAAAACAAACGGAAGCGTCGTCGGAACAATGCAATTATCCTCCTGCAGCGTGTTATTAGGACATGGCTGCAAAAACGACGACATTGCCACGTGAATGCTGCCATGATGATACAACGAGCTGTTCGACAATGGTATCGGAAGCAAGTGTCGTTCAATACTATACGTACTTCGTTTGCTAATCCCGAGAGGACCACAGATCGTGCAGCAAGTAACTCATACGTTTCGTATCGCGAAGAGCCAAAACGAAATTTGGTGTCCACATCGATGGAGGATCCAGTAGAAGACGATTCGAATGCGACGGCGTCAGTTGGGACAAGTTCGTATTTAGACGATATGTATGATGATTTGCCAATGGAAGCAAAGTTGATGGCCGTGTTTGGACGCAGAGAAAGTATTAGCCACCATGACATGGAAAATGCAACGCTGTCTGGGGCTTTGGAAGAATTGAAGCGTCTTCGTCGACGTGCAGAGGTTGCTGAGGCTGCTTTGGTTCAACTGGCAAACGGCGGACATGTGACTGGTGATAATGTATTGCAGCCACCATCTCTGGTGACAGATCTCTCGTTCAGGTCACTCGGCGGTGATATGGGTGGTATGATCAAGTCGCTTAATCGTCGAAGTCGACACGGTGGCGGTGGGATTGTAATGGATCGATTTGGAAATACATTTTTGCATCATGCGGTGATTAATGGGGATGTAGAGCGTACATGCGCCCTGTTAGTGACTGATGCAAATGGACCAGAAATGCTGCGACAAGCTGAGAACCAGCGTGGCTTCACTCCATTGCATATGGCTGTACAGAGCGGCAATAGTGAAATAGTAAGCCTGTTTTTCCGGCCAGACGTACTGCCTCATCTTGATCTGAATGTCAGTGATCGCGATGGTAACACGGCGTTGCACTTGGCGACACAGCTCAACGACGAACTGGCGGATCGCATCATGGAGCTCCTGCTGTGTTTTGGTGCTGACTCTAATGCAGCCAATTTCCTCAAGCAAACGCCATTGCATCTCTGCGCGATGATTAAGCGCAATGGTTTGGCGAATCTTGAGCTGATGCAGAAGCTCTTACGCTATGAGAGTGATCCACAAAAGACCGATTTTTTGAAACGAACGCCGCTGCACTATTGTATGGAGAAGGGCATGGAAGAAGAAGCTATTGTGCTGATGCGCCATGGTGCCGACATGAACATCCCTGACGGTGAAGGCGTTCGTGTGGTCACTCACCCAAAAGCAACAAAACTGTTGCAATATCTTTATGTGACACCTTCGTGGATCCCTGACGGTGATGTGGACGCCTGCATGGTGTGTCTTGAGGAGTTCCCCTTCTTCTTTTCGCGGAAATATCATTGTAGCCGCTGTGGCCGTGTCTGCTGCTCGGATTGTTGCCCTACTAGTTCATCCTGGAATGGCCGTTTCTGCTTTGACTGCAAGCATTACCAGCATACGGCGTAATGTTACCAAGATAGAAGCGAAAACAATGCACACAACCGAGTAGATAGAAATGGCCATTGAATATGTATAATCCTCGGTGATGAACAGAAAATGGCCCGAGGATGAACAGGATTGTAGATTATGCATTGTAGTGAGCCAGCACGGAAGGTACAATAGGCATGAACGCCAATATAGAAAGAATAATGCGAAGAAGTGCAATCGAAACAAGTGTACGTATGCTTTAAGTCTCATATTTATTCGATACATAATTCATTCTCCAAGCTTAGAGCGATCTATATGGTGAATCAAAAGCCTCGAGTTTCCATGCTGTGAGTCATACCTTTCGTTTCTGGTCTCTCAGAAATGAATACCGATGCTGTAGGACCTGGATTGCTTGAGCGTAACTGGGGAATGAGTACCGAATCGCTGTGATCCTGTAGCAGTCAAAGTTGAAGTGATCAATTCGAAGGTTTTTCTTCTTCTGAGGTTTTTCTATGTTAGGTGCGTTTCTGGGAGGAAGAAACGCAGAAACGGTCCTGTCGGGTGAGCGACACTCACTCTCAGATTCGCTCACAAGGAAAACAAAAGGAGGACAAGGAGAGCGCGGAGAACGAAGGGGCAATGGCGACCGAGACGACGAAGCAACTGGAAAAAGATGCAGGTTTCATGGACAAATACAGTCGACAAATCGGCGCCTTCGGTCTTGAGACCATGGCCAAGGTATAGACTTAAAAGATATTTTGGGTGGATTTTTGTTGTATCAGAATGGGTTATTCTAATACCAAGTCATTGATTCATTTGTTTGCGGGGTATGTAGTTGGTGAAGCTCAAGGTATTGATTGTGGGGATGCAAGGTGTCGGCATGGAATGCGCCAAGAATCTCATTCTGGCCGGTCCTCACGCGATTACGCTGCATGATGGTACACTCCTTCAATTGATTGGGTACAACTGGATTGATCGAAAAGGATATCTGAAATATACTCTGCTGTGATTGGTTTCATACATGTAGATGGTATTACGGAAGCGAAAGATATCGGTGCAAACTTTTTCTTGTCGGAGCAAGACATTGGCACGCCGAGAGCAACTGCCGTTGTTCACAAGGTAAGAAAGCTTCAGGATCAAGTTGGTGTTAAAGCATCCCTTGGAGCTCATATCGTTGAGTTTATTTGGACACTATAGCTCGCAGAATTGAACAAGATGGTCACTGTTGCAGTGCACGCTGGACCACTCACAGAAGTAGCGGTCAGCAACCACCACGTTGTGGTCTTTACCCACACACGCCGCGACGAGCTACTGCGCTGGAACCGCTTTTGCCGACAGCAAACACCCGCGATTGGGTTCATTTTGTGCGATATCCGTGGCGCCATGGGGTATGCGTTTACCGATTTCGGAGACAACTTTGTCTCACATGACGCCACAGGCGAAGCACCAATCACGCGCATCATCACGGATATCACGAACGACAAGGACGGCATGCTCTCCATTCTCGGCCCTGACGAAGATGGAAAAATGCACGAAATGCCTGATTCGGACCACGATGGCTGGATTGAAATCAGTGAAGTGGAAGGCATGCGACTAAAATCGGACCCAAACAAAAACATCAACAATATGGGCCCACGGCGCATTCAGTTTGCGAACAGGAAGGTCTTCCGCAACGGCAAACAGGTCGAAGTGTTTGATCCTTATCGACTAAAAATTGGAGACACGTCGGATTTTACTCCGTATGAAGGTGGAGGTATCATGACGCAACACAAGAAGCCGTTTACCTTGCATTTCCGCTCGTTAGATGAAGCGCTTGTGGATCCTGTGACCCCTGGCGAGTTTGGTTTGATGTTCACCGATGGCGCCAAGTTTGGTCGGGCGGAGCAACTGCATGTCGCGATGTGGAGTTTGCTTGAGTTTGAAGAGCGTCATGGACACTTGCCAGAACCCCACAACGATTCGCATGCCGAAGAGGTTCTTGCGATTGCCAAGAACGGGATTCAACATTTGTCGGATGAAACACGTCTCAAGGGTATCAAGCCTTTAGAAATGGAGGAACTTGATGAGGATGTTGTGAAGCAAACAGCTTGGTTTGCGGCAGTGGAATTACACCCTATGGCGGCATTTTTTGGGGGAGTGATTGCGCAGGAAATTGTTAAATTTACGGGAAAGTTTACTCCATTAAAACAATGGCTGCACTTGGACGCCTTTGAAGTGCTTCCTGATGAACGTCCAACGGATGCGCAACCGATCGGGTCCCGTTATGACCATATTATCACCACCTTTGGTCAAGAGTTCCACGAGCGATTGGGCAACATTCGCACGTTCCTCGTTGGATGTGGCGCTCTTGGGTGTGAATACTTAAAAAATTTTGCCATGATCGGCCTTGCTTGTGGTGAAAAAGGGTTGGTCACAGTCACCGACAACGATCGCATTGAAGTGAGTAATCTGAATCGTCAATTCTTGTTCCGTGAACACAACGTGGGGCAACCCAAATCGGTCGCTGCCACAGCTGCAGTTCGTCAAATGAACCCAATGCTGAAGGTCAAGGCTTTGGAACAGTTGGTAGCGCCACACACAGAGAATGTCTTTGATGACGACTTCTGGGGGGATTTGGATTTTGTGACAAATGCGCTGGATAACATTAAGGCACGTCTGTATGTGGACGGCAAGTGTGTTTTCCATAAACTACCCTTGCTAGAGAGCGGCACGTTGGGCACGAAATGCAATGTCCAGGTCGTGATTCCGTTCCTTACGCAGAGCTATGCGGACGGGCCGAAAGATGCTGAAGATGACAACATCCCGATGTGTACGCTACGTAACTTCCCATCGCTAATTGAGCATTGCATCGAATGGTCCCGCGCGCAGTTTGAGGATTTGTTTGTTGCTCCTGCTGCCGAGGCTCAAAAGTTTACCCATGATCGTCAAACTTACCTAGCCAAGATCAAGCAGTCGACTTTGGAAAATGCGAATCCAAAGGCAGCGCAGGCTGCGATCGTGCAAGAAGTGGAGAGGTTGCGTAGTTTGAAGGCTACGCTACACACAGCGCGAGGGATTACGTTTGAGAAGTGCATGACCCTGGCTGTGGAGCTCATGACTTCCCGTTTCCGCGATCGCATCTTGCAACTCATTCACAACTTCCCAGAAGACCATTTGACGAATTCGGGCGAGAAGTTCTGGTCGGGCGCAAAGCGTTTCCCTCAACCTCTCACGGAATTTGATGCGCGGGATCCGTTGCAATTGAACTTTGTGCGTGCAACTGCCAACATTTTGGCTGTTTGCTATGGCATTCAATCACCCCCCGAGGTGGAGCTCGTCTCCGTAGATTCCGAGTGGAGAGATCCAACGACTTATGAAGAACTCGCTCGCAACTATGGTTTTCCAGAATGGAAGCCTTCAGACGAGAAAATTGCAGCCAACTCAGACGAAATCAAACAGTTGGAAGAAGAAAAGATCAAGTCGTCGAATGATTCAGACAAGGAAGAATTGATTGCGCTCCTGAACGAGCTGGAGAATCTGGATTTGACGGGGCTGTCGTTTGAACCGGCCGATTTTGAAAAAGATCAGGATTTGAACTTCCATATTGATTTCATCTATGCTGCCTCGAACTTGCGGGCGCATAACTACCGTATCCGCCAGGCATCTCGTCATAAATGCAAGATGATCGCGGGTAAAATCATTCCTGCTATTGCAACCACGACGGCTTCCGTCACAGGGTTGGCCATGTTAGAAATGTTGAAGCTTTTGCAGCAAAAGAAGCTGGAAGCCTATAAAGACTCATCGAACTCATTAGGTTTGAACATGTACCTCATGCAGGAGCCAGCTCCGCCTGAGAAAGCGAAGGATGAATACGACGTCGTCGAAATGACCGAGGTTAAATGCAAGCCACCAGGATTCACGAAGTGGGATTCCACATTGATCACGCTCTCTTCGCAGGCAACGTTGGGGGATTTCTTGACTAAGTTCAAGGAACAAACCGAGCTGAATTGTGATTTGTTGTTCCATGCTGTCGCGGAAATGGGCAACACTTCGGCTGCGCAAGAGGACGTTCGTTACCGCAACATCAGTGGCCTGATGCTCTACGACCGCAATGCGTTTGGCAAGACTTTGAAGCAGTTGTACGCCGAGCAGATGGATCGTTCGTTGCGTGAATGGGTGGAAACCCGTTATGAGGGTCTCGTGGATTGCAGCCGCAAGTACGTTGGGTTCCAAATATCGTGCTCGGATGACAATGGCGATGTGTACAAGGTTCCAACAGTGATTTGCAAGTTTGAATAAGCATAGTAAATTTTCTGAGAGTGTCTAGACAACGTAGCGCAAAATAAAAATGGGAAAAAGCTGCATGAATACAGTCAATATGCCTCGTGATGGCAACATAAACTCCTCATACTTGTAAGTGTAATCTCACCGTACCACCTAAGAAAATGTAGCCATCTCAATCTGAAAATGCTACTACTATAGTAGTACAGCGAAAGTCGTCTGTTTATACATCAAGAAGGCACGTGCCTTGTTCCTTTTGTTTCTTTTTCGATTCAGCTACGCGTGGTCGGCATGAGAAATGTGCTCTTCACTAATACCTTGTATGGAATGAATATACACGAAGCGTTGTGACGTTAGCAAGTCTAACTCCACGGAGAGCCACAGATATGGCGTGCGGAGGCGTATACTGATATGATCGACCCCCATTACGAGGTTAGGAAGCCACACCAACAGACGAGCTGCAAATTTAGCAAACGTAAATACGATCGATCTTACATGATAACGAGTCAATCAAGAGTTCAGTACAAATTTGATCTCATCAGCAATCTTCAGTACATCCGGCAAATCATGTACCAGTATCCACAAGTCATCCCCATTCTATTAGTCGTTTTCCAATGCAATACGTGTCCATTGCAATTATTGCCACTGCTTTTCCCCACCAATAACACCATACGACCGCATAAAACAAAGGCAAATACAACTGAATATGCACTTCCAGCATCGCAAAGAGCCTCTAGAGTATTTTTTGTTGCTCTACCAGTTCGCGTCCATGTTTGTGGGTTTTGTCTGTTTCCCGTGTGAGGGGAAGGGTATAGGTTTACCGGGCCGATCCAGTTTGCTTTTTACCGGGGGAGATGTGCTGCTCCCTGTAAACCTTTCCACGATAGAAACTTGACAACCACCGGCAGTGGCGCAAAGCAGCTCATTCCCGAAAGAACGCAAACCCATCGAAGGAAAAACAATTGAAAGAAGAAGAAGACAATGCCACCCCAGCATGCAGATCTGGACGATATTGAAGATATGATCGGCGAAGAAGACGCCAGTCGCGCCATGTTGGAGGCCACCCGTGAACCCATAGTGGCACCAAAGACCATTGTGCATGGCACAGCACCACCCACTACAACCACTGACACCAAACATGTGCCTGGCACGCAACTCATTTGGTACATAAGCATGAGAGATGTGATGAATCTCCACAGAGAAATTATTTCCAGCTAATCGATGTATTCTATGGAATTGTTTACGTGTGCATTTAGGCTGAAGACCTATGGCTGTTCGCACAACGTCAGCGATTCCGAGTACATGCAGGGAGTCTTAGCGAGCTACGGCTACCGCTTCACGCAGGAACCTAATGATGCCCATCTCTGGTAAGAGTAGCGATTGGAGACACAAGCTGTGTCGCAATCATCATTGTCATGTCAGCCGTGAATTAAAGAATTGCTTTTATTGTCGTTGGTAGGTTGCTGAACAGTTGCACAGTGAAGGATCCATCGCAAGCAGCATTCATGCACTTGGTAATCAAAGCCAAGACGCTCAACAAAGCTGTCGTTGTAGCAGGCTGTGTACCGCAGGCTGATCGCCACGTCAAAGGATTGGAAGATGTGAGCATTGTCGGCATCCAGCAGGTCGATCGCGTGGTCGAAGTAGTTGAGGAAACGCTAAAAGGTCACACTGTGCGCTTGCTCTCTAAGAACCGGCTACCCGAGCTCGATTTACCCAAAATCCGCAAGAACCCACTGGTGGAGATTGTGCCACTGAGCACAGGCTGCCTCGGCGCATGCACGTATTGCAAGACCCGCCATGCACGGGGTAAATTGGGCAGCTATGCGCCCGATGCTATTGTCACTCGTGTCAAGAATGTCATTCAAGAAGGCGTGACCGAGATTTGGCTATCTAGTGAAGACACTGGTGCCTATGGGATTGATATCGGCACAGACTTGCCCACATTACTCCGCGCGTTGATCAAAGTCGTACCGGATGGTGTCATGCTGCGTGTTGGGATGACCAACCCGCCGTTCATCTTGGAACATTTGGACGCGATCGCTGAAGTGCTGAACCACGATTCGGTTTATAGCTTCCTGCACGTCCCTGTGCAATCGGGAAGCGACGATGTACTATTGGCGATGAACCGTGAATACACAGCGGGTGAGTTTCGCCAGGTGGCTGATGTCCTATTAGAAAGAGTGCCTGGTTTAACGCTCGCTACGGATATTATCTGTGGATTTCCTGGGGAAACCGAGGAAAATTTTGACGAAACCATGGCGCTTGTGGATCAGTATCGTTTCCATATCATGAATATCTCGCAATTTTACCCGCGTCCAGGCACGCCGGCTGCGAAGATGAAACGCGTCCCCACGCAAATCGTCAAAAACCGAAGTCGGAAGCTCACGAAGCTTTTTGAATCGCTGGATCCATATCCTCACTTGGTTGGAACAACTCAAAAAGTAAGATCTTCGTTTGTTTTCGCAATACAATTGCTAAACAGCTACTCATTGATTATCGTGTTGTGCTTTTAGGTATGGGTTAACACAGAGGTCTCAGATGATCAGAAATACACAGTAGCACACACGAAAAACTATACCAAGGTCCTTCTCGAGCGAGACGACACCTTAATCGGCTGCACCGCGCAGGTGAAAATTGTGTCCTCGGCGCGGTTCCATGTGAGTGGGGTTGTTATGTCGAAATCGGAACCCGTGACTAAAGCGGCCGCCGCCATCCGACAGCAAATTCTCACAGAAGGACGGCGGTCGAATGCGGAGATGGCAAATGCCCTACCTACATTCGTTAATGCTGCCTCTGCTGCCTCATGCGGCGGTGACGGTGGTTGTGGATCTTGTGAGATTGAGGATGAACAGGAGGAGGGACATTGTGGAGACAACGGTGGTGCGTGCTGCTCGTCTGCTGGTGATGGATGCTGTGACTCTAACGGTGGAAAATGCTGCGGCGGGCAATGCAAGGAATCTCCAGCTAAAAAGAAGACGCAGAAATCACCAAAACTTGATACCAAGAATGATGCCCAATCTGCCATCCAACCCGCTGGATTTTGGGCAGATAAATGGCAAGAAATTTGTCATGATCGTATCGCCATGGTAGCAGTAGCAACACTTGTCGCATCAACAGCATTGGTCACTGCACGACTCCTTTACTTGCGCAGGTAAACTTTTTGTCAATGAGCGGATACAATGCACCCATTTGAATGTTCGTTGCTTCGTGGACTTGATACTTGTTATGGGATGTCCGAACAAATTACGATATCGTTTCCTGTGCTTTGTTTTCCAGCTTCAGTATTAGCGTTTGCAAGAGCTTCCTGCGAAAACTTGTCAATGGCAATTGAGCTTCTGACTGTATCGCATGGGTAGATCTCATCGCACAACTGAGTACGCCTTTTGTTGGCAATTTATCGTCAGTAGACCATCCTTTCCATTCGTCCGGTTCTACTACTGAATCGTTATTGAGCACAACATTACTTAACTCGGCTTCACCACTCGCCGCGAGTTTCACAAGCACCAATATTAACTGTCGGTGATCGAACATGTCTAACTGCAAATGCTCATATGTTTCTGTGTGTTGCAGCGGATGGAAACAATTGAGGGGTCCCAAACGATCCAGAACTTGTGCTTTAGACGTGAGATCGAGTAGTGCGAGTGTCTCACTGAAATTCCACTCATCAATGATTCGATTAAACAAAATCACAAACACTTCCGCGCGGAAAAGGCTTCCCGTCTCCGTATCACGCTCGAAAGTGCCAAAGTGCTCCATGATACGCTGCGTCTGACTACAAGTAAAGTAATACAACGTTGAAATGTAGCGCAAACCGACCAATTTCATTTCTGCCGGTACAGGCAACTGCTTGAACTCTTTGAGAAATTTCTCGAAGGGATCATCGCTCAGCGCCGTACAGATCGAATATGGTCGTTTTAATGACACGAAATCAAATTCCAGCACTCCAATTCGTGGAAACTGCCATGAAGGTCCCATAACCACTGGTATACGATTCAGCTTCACGTTCCGGAACCCACCTTGTTGTGGTTGCACCGTACTTCCATGCTGCGTAATATCCATGAGTTTAAGATGCTGTCTCAACTTCCTCTCGAATCTATTCGTCTCCAAGATTCTCATTAAAATGCGGCGGTCAAGAGGATTTGCCATATTAAGACGATATCTGCCCGTAGGATTGTTTACATTAAAAGAAATCCATTTCCCGACTTTAGCCTCAACATGGCTTTGCTCGATTGCCGACAAGTTCTTGAGTCCGATAACCATGCAAATGTCCCCACATACATCAATTTTACCATCTTTGTCTTTATCTTCAAAGAACTCAAGCGGTGTCTCCATCGACGCGCAATCGTAAATCTCTTCTTTGATCGAAGATTGCAAGTTGACTTGCGTTTGTTGAATCTGTGGTATTAATGCGGCGGCTGCATTGGCTTTTTCAACCTGCGACGTGTGAGGTTGAAAGAGTGCGAGAAGTGTATTGGCTTGGTCAACTGTGAACATGTGTTCTTCTGCTAATACACGGATGCAAAAGAGCTTTGCTGCTTCATCGTCATCTCTCAAATGACCAAATGACCTTTGTATAAGCTTCACAACTTGCTCAAATCCGCTTGATGATATCAGTTCTTCTTTTCGGTCGTAATTCGGTTGCATTCTGAGTTGCAACGTGCCAAATGGTGGAATCGAGTGTAGAAGTGCCTTTTCATCCTTCTTGTTAAAAGTGAATGGATTTCCATTATGTTGTACTTCAACAATTTCAGCTTTGTTCTTCGAAAACAGAAGAAGTAACTCTTTCAGTAAAATGACGTCAGCACGATCGCTAAGATTCAAGGAATAGCTTCCGCCACCGTAGATTAATGTTTCTTGGTTGGACTCACAAATATCAAGATTACATTCCCCAATATCCAGTTGACAGTTTGTAATGCATCCTGACGCGGTTGATCGAAGTATCGCCTCTAAGCCTAGACTGCCAATGGGATTACCTCGTAATACTAGGCTTTGTAGCACTGCATTTTGCTGCAACGCATGGACGTACACCAAGACCGATTTGCCACGAACGTGATTATTTGAGATATCTAAGTGAACGAGGGATTTATTGGTTGCAAGACACGCACCAAGTTCAGCGTCGGCATTTCCGTTGTTCCCGAGTGTATTATCAGACAAATTCAGATGAGTGAGAGTGATATTCTCCATCATACACTTGGCCAAGTACTGCGCTGGCTCCCCTCGAATATTATTCCATGATAGATTGAGTGACTTTAGAGGCGTCGTAATTCGTAGTAGCTCCCCAATAGCTTTCGCGGCATGATATATTTGATTTTGCCGTAGATCCAAGTGCTCCAACGTACATCTATTAAATAGGCATTGTACAAGCACTTTCACCGCTTGATCACCCAGCTGATTATTCCCTAAATCAAGAGTTTTCAAATTCACACGGGGATCCTGCAATGCTTTAAATATCTTGAAAGTACCTTTGGCACCAATGCGATTCTCAGAGAAATTCAAATGATTGAGATGACGAAGTGAAATGCCATCCACAATTGCTGAGGAACCGCTTCCTGTAATACCCACGTTCTTCATCGAAAACTTGTCAACCGGAACAGAGAGTACATGTAGTGCGTCTCCAAAAGCCTCTGCGCGTTCATCACCAAAATAATAGTTGTCAAAACAAAGCGACTTTGAGGCGCGATCATATCGAGACGATTTTCTTAAATCCAGTACAGGCAATACCAACATGGAAGATTCTTGGCAGCGATCTATATATCGGCCTCGAGGTGAATTTGGCCGTTTGGAACTGTTACAACATTTATAGATCTTCCAGAATTCAGACGAAGATTTTGAGGAGTCAATTCCTTCTTGTGTAAAATCAACTGCTTGAGTATCATCATTGCCGCCAAAGTCGTCCCAATCCTCTCCAAAAACTTCTCGCTCGAACACTTGCTGAGCTGTCAGTGGTTGTGATATTCTATTATCCGACAGATTTTCACCATTCCGACTACTGTTCGTTTGAGTAGCATGCCTGCCTGCTTGATCATCTTCACTGCCTCGTTTCTCTGTATCTCCATCTCCAACAACGAAGCGAGCATTTCTCTTGCTACTCTCTTTGTCTTTTGACAAAGCCTCGATGGCCATTCGAGTTTTTGCGATCAATTTGTTGGTCCGATGAGCTAATTTATATGCCTTCCAACCGTCCATTTCACCTTTTGCCCCACTAGCTGCTACCGAAGTGCTGCTACACGGTGATGGACTCCTTGTTGAAGAGCGAGAAGACTGGTTCTTTCCTAACTTCTTTCGAGATCCACTAGTATTAGTTGCACTCGTCTGTTGTGAGAAATTGAAGTGTGGCGATTGTTGCTGTTGATTATGATGTAGATGGTAAATTTGCTGTGAATGGACGTGTCGATCATTTCCCATGATCGATTGGGAATTGGTGGTCGCCAGGACTGGAACTGTGGGAGCACATTCACGTAACATGGTTTCAATCAGGTCGTCCTTCAATCCAGTGCCCGAATTGCGGCTTTGACCACTATTTGCTGCAGGACTGGTGTTACATTGTGTCCATGTCCATAGATCTGACCGTGGGAATGTCGTTTTTCGATAGACACGATGATCACGGGGTGAGTGCGGAATCATCTTATTTCCTTCGCCGCCTTCTTTTGTTTGCACCACACGCAGCATTTTGTTTGGGATTATGGGTCTTTGGCTTACTGGGCACGTAGCAGCACGTGGACAATGAGCAGCTGGCGAATTGTCCATCGTCATCTTGTTAGCTACCTCGTTTCACGTATCCTTTTGCCGCACTCACTCACCGATCGCTCTGATGAGGCTCATTCGAACAAGCTGATCAAATTACATCACGCTGTCAACAGCACGTATGAGTCGAATACACAATCGTATGCTATTTATATCCGCGGCGAGGTTCATCCAACTTAGGCAAACGCCTCCATGGCGTTCTCGCTTTCCTACCAACCTATTAATATCCACATTTTCATGTCGTTTCATGGGCAAGGTGAAAACGAGCGACAATCACTCCTGTTCGTCCTACATTACATCTTTTTACCTCATTTTAGGAGTGATACATTTTCAAATACAACTCGGTATTGTGCGCCACGCTATTTCAAGCATGTCCCACCTATGCTACCCCGCCTGGTCAGCACCATCACATCACAGAGAAAGAAGACGTCAGAGGGAAGGAGCGGAAGCGAGAATGACGAGTGTGGACGACGTGGTTTTGGAAGAAGTCAAGCGCGTGGGTGGTGGGCCCGATCAATGGATCGAAAGCTTGCATAGTGGGAAGGTGCTCAGTGAGCTGGAACTGAAACAGGTCTGCGAGATGGTCAAGCAGATCCTCATTGAAGAGTCCAACGTGCAACCCGTGAGCAGCCCCGTGACCGTGTGTGGTGATATCCACGGTCAATTCTTTGACCTGTTGGAATTGTTCCGCAATGGTGGCGAGATCCCCAACACCAACTACATATTTATGGTGTGTGATGATTGTTCATTTTATCGTTGTTGTGATAGCGTGGAACAGTAGTCGTTACGGGCTCCCGCATTGCTTCCGTCCATCGAAATTATTGATAGCGTGGTGTATCTTTTGTTAATCGCGTGTAGGGTGACTTTGTGGATCGTGGTCATAACAGTGTGGAAACATTTGAACTGCTGCTGTGCCTTAAAGCGCGGTATCCGGATCGCATCACTCTGTTGCGTGGGAACCACGAATGTCGTCAGATCACACAAGTGTATGGCTTTTACGAAGAATGTGTGCGCAAATACGGTAACGCCAACCCGTGGAAGTACTGCACGGACGTATTTGATTACCTGAACCTGGCCGCCATCATTGACGGCAAAGTGCTCTGTGTGCACGGTGGGTTGTCGCCCGAGATTCGCACGCTCGATCAGATTCGCACAATAGAACGTCAGCAGGAGATCCCGCACGAGGGATCGTTCTGTGACTTAATGTGGTCTGATCCCGAAGACATTGAAACATGGGCCATGAGTCCACGCGGTGCCGGATATCTCTTTGGTGCAAAAGTGACTCAGGAATTCAACCAAATCAATGGTTTGGATCTTATATGCCGTGCTCATCAACTGGTACAGGAAGGGTATAAGTACATGTTTGACAAGAGTCTGGTTACTGTCTGGTCGGCACCCAATTATTGCTATCGTTGTGGAAACGTGGCTGCGATTTTAGCCTTTGATGAAAATCTCGAGCGCGAGTTCAAGTTGTTCCGAGAGGTATTTTGTTTTCTTATTCGTTGGTATTGATCTTATGGACGTCAAACCCTTACGTGTTTCTCCATTATGTTTGATGTGTAGGTGGCTGAGTCCTCTGATAACTTTGGACAGCGTGCTTTAGTCCCCTATTTCCTGTAGTTAGGTTTGTTTAGCAATAGCACCAGGACAGAGGAATACAATGGAAGAACATTGCGGCTACTACTGCTGTCCTTGCAGGAACCCACTTTCTTTTTATTCTTTTGGGCGACCCAAGGACAAGCTTATTAACATTAGATATTGTGGTGAAAACATTACACAGATCAATACACTTTTTTGTTGATAGATAACGAGGCATCTTCTGCTTGTGTAGACAATAAAGCTCACTTCACGACAACGGAGAGATCGGTGAAACGTGAATCACCTCTGGTTGTAGCATACCATTCGTTTGCACCGAATATGAAAACTCCCACCGGTGAGCAGCACCACCGTACTCACCCATCCGGTTCAGACATACCATTCCTCCTTTAAAATCAGGGTACACTTTTGCGATTCGTTCCAGAGCATGTTCGCACGCCACGCGAGGCTAACCATGTAAAATATATTAGTGAGTTCGTAAGTCCATACCAGCAATGCAAGAACACTGTGATAAAACGCACATGAATCCCTTTGCCCATTTCCTGAACAGCATAAAATGAAGGCAGAAAGCGCATCATGATATCACCATCTCCAGTCGCAGCTGCACCACCAATAGATCCATCAACGTACGCTCCGGCACCGGGAACTGCGGCATCTCCGACACGACTGCATAAGAAGATGTCAGTTATTGTCCATGAAAATTCCCAATATCAAAAAGTAGTTGGCTAAGGAATTGATGAACTTACCCAGCGATTTTATGGTTTGCTCCGTTCGAACTAACTCCGGCTATAGATGCATTTTTCCAATAATTTCAACAACAGAATTGTCAGATATCGTCACTTCTACGCAAAAAAAAGTTCTATGCAGGGCAGTAGATGAGTATGTACCGGCCATTTCATGGTTCTCGTCAAGTACAATCATTCCAATAGTATCGTGATTATTGCGCGTGATCAACGCTTCCGCCTGTTGACGGTCCCGCTGATGCTGTCTTCCAGTCCAATTTTCATTCTTCCCTCCTTTGTGCATCTCCATCAGTAATAGCTCCGCTTCTTCATAATCTTTTATCGTCGGTGGCGGTAGAGGTGCATACGGTGGACAGGAAGTGTTCTGGTTCTGGACATTGCGAAAGTAGTTTGGCTGGCAGTTGTTCTGACGCCATTGGTCATACATCTCTCTCGAATACGGGGTTTCCAGCGATGCTTCTTCAAATCCCATCATCTTGGCAAATTCTAATGCACCATCGCCTGCGAGAATGCTATGCGCCGAATGCGTCATCACTGCACGAGCGACATGGATCGCCTCCTTTATCCGGCGTAACCGTGCAACTGCGCCCATGGCCATGGTCGTACCGTCGAGAATCATGGCGTCCAGTGTGGTTTCGCCGTTTGAATCCGGACTACCACCGTAGCCGACAGTAAAGTCGCATTGCTCGACTTCACACTGGTTGCAGCCATCGGCAATTGCGTCCAACACTCGTGAAGATCGCTGGGTTGTGTCGGTGAGCGTCTTGAATGCCACACGCGTGGCATTAACGAAGGGCCACGTGTTAATCACCACTACTGCAGATGCTGCGTACACGCGTAACAACCATGTTATAATCAGGAAAAGCAGTGGTGATGCTGTTCGTTTCCCTCTCATATTGAGGGTGTTCTATTGGATCCTTGTTTTCGTTCAAGAACTCCGAATCAGATCCTCCCTTTCAAAACTGATCATTTCGTATCATTAGGACCTAAATGGCTGCATGGCATTGAAGGTTCATGGTCAATAATGCAAGCGACTTAAAAGCTAGTATAGTTGCTACAAATTTCCTTAGACAGATACACCGGGAGCGTTCAATTGCAGTGCATGTGAGCTTTGTTCGTTTTGGTAGAAGCAGTGTGCGTACGTTCTCTTGGTCGAAAGTTACGTAATGGGTTATTATTATCAGTGAAGTTAAAAATGGCAGGTTGTCCTGTTGCTGCTGACGTTGTATGCCTATTTAGCGACCTTGGAGAGACGACATCCAAGAATCGACGCTCTCTCTCCATTTACTTCGCTGCACCGGCGTTTGCTGGAAAAGTAGTGACGTACCGTCGATGGCCATGACAACTCCATCTTCGCCCGGCTTGGCTGTGTCAGGATTAATGCAGCAGTTGAAAAGCGGCGAGATATCGAAAATGCAGCTGTTCCAGCAAATTGCAAAACTTCAGACCGTGCCAGCCGTAAGTAATAACCCCACTGCTCCCATACCAAATTCTTCTCCAGCACCACAGGAAATCCCAGTACCTCTTCCCACAACAGCGTCGATTTCCGTTCGTCCTTCAGCCCCAATGTTCATGTTTGCCATCGAAACAACAACTAATGCTACTTCAACCACGATTGCCCAACCTCCAATCTCAGTAACCGGCTCAATACTGGCAGCTACTCGACCTGCGATAGCATCCTCCACTTCGTTCAATTTGGGCATTTCAAGCGTATCCACGGCACCTCCAGTGGTACAGGCTTCATTATTCACACCACCGCTGTCGGCCACCAATTTTACGTCCTCGTTGATTCATAATAACACAAACATAATTGATGCCAAACCACTAGGCGCGACGATGGTTGAAAATGACGCAGATTTTCTTGCTGCGGGGGTCTCACATGACAAAGCGCCTTCGCTTAGCGTGCAAGAATGGATCGCCAGCAAAACTCGTCCGTCGGTGTCGACACAGGTGAGTAATGCGTTGCGGCAGCATTATCAGCAAAACAATCAGCCATCACCGCCCATTATCCATCAACACTCTCAACAACATCATTATTACCAAAGCCAAAATCACCATGATAGTTGGGGGCTGAATGACGACGAATACAGCGAGGGAGCGAGCAGCAGCAGCAAAAGCCAAAGTCAAGCCTCGCGTGATCCATTTGATGGACGGATGCAATTGAATGACCCAAATTTGCAATCAACAGAGACAAAGTACGTGTACAATCCTCAGCGTCATTTTGGGCAGTCATTCGCCAATGGAGGGGATGCTGTGTCCCTCAATGAACACGAATATATTGACTTCACAGAGCAATTCCGAGACGATAACCATGACCATGGAAGCAAGAACGGCAACACTACAGCTAACAAGAGTGTTGACAATACAGATAATGATAATACAAAGTTTCACACACGCGTGACACGGTGGAAATCCCAAAAGGACGCCATTCGCGAGCAAATGAAGCAGCAGTTACTGCAGTCTGAGCTCGACGAGTGCACCTTTACACCAAAGATCAACCCCAAATCCACCAAGGTCGCAGCGAAGCTACGTGGCCGACAAGCCGGGAAAGTGAAAGTGGACGAAAACACACCATTAGCCGCATCGGAACGGCTTTATCAAGAAGCAGATACCTACAAGGCTCGCGAAGAACTAGCCGCAAAACTCAAGGCTGAGGAAGAGGCGGAACTCGAGCGGGAATGCACGTTCAAGCCCAAGATCAATCGAAACAATCCGCTCACAGACAAAGTGCGGGCCAAGTACAGAAACATTCCAGCGAACCCACCATCGTCACTTACAACGGCAGCCATGGAGGCGAACGCGAAAGAATTGGAAGAATGCACGTTCTACCCCAAGGTCAACCCCATCAGTTCTGAGATGATCTCAGCGCAGCTCTATCTTCAGCAGGACATCTACGAGCGACTCAGCCGTCCATGTTGTATGACAAATGATTCCCCTCGAAGAAACAGCGATGGAAACAAGGAACGGCCACGTCGACGAAGCGAAACATCAGTAGACTATCCAGATGATGATGATGACAACGACACGTACCTTAATGGCAGTACGGGCGGGTTTCACTCGCCGGCGTCACGACGAAGTCGAGATGATTTCTATCTGCGCAGTAGCATGAGTTCAAATACTCGTCGAGGACGTACCTCAGTGTCAAGTGGAACGCGAGCGCATCGCTCTCGACCAAGACCTCGCTCTGCAGGAGGCGAACCAGAAAGCCGTGCAGACAAAGAGGAACGTGCAGGGCAATTCAATAATTTCATCGAACGGCAGCGTTTCCATGAGCAAGCTCGGCAAAAGAAAATCGAGATGACCAAACAACAACTTGAGCCAGGATACAAACCCACGATCAACAAAACCTCGCTGGCGATGATGGAAAATGGTCGTAAGGGCGATTTCCTGGAGAGAATCACCAAGTACGCCATCCGAAAAGAGCAAGACAACGTCAAGAAGAAAACGGTTCGCATCACGGTACGATTTATTGTTTCGTTTAATTTGCACTTATGATAATGCCATACTTCAACTAGTGTGAACTCATGGCTGACGAGTCTTACTTTGGTTTAGGACCCGAATTGCACGTTCAAACCCACAATCAACCAGATTAGCGCGAAACGCAAGGCAAGGTCCGTCACGGAACTCAGTCGTGGGGATCTATTACGCCGTGAGACGACGCAACGGCTGATGAAACTCAAAATGGAGCAAGAAGAAATGGCGGCGCTCACATTTCGCCCGCAGTTGAATCGCGTTTCGGAGCGGCATGAGGGCAAATTGAAAATCTTGACTAGTCCAGATACATACATGCAGCGTATTCAGCAACAGAGCCAAGCGCATACCATTAAACAGCGTCGGGCTATTCAAGAGAAAGAAATGGAAGAGTTTGCCGAGTGTACGTTTAAACCACGCACAATTGAAGCACCAGCCTACGTACAGCGCATTGCTCGCAGTATTTCACTCACCAAGGCTCTTAAAGAACAGCAGCAAGCAGCAGCGAAAACCCACGAAAAACCTGAGTGGAAATGACAGCTTCCCTCACACAAATAGCCATTGTTATATAATTATACGTAACTCTTTCGCCACATTCAAATTCTATCATCTTTTTTCCTTCGTACGCTGTTCTTTCTTGAAAGGAGGGAATCAAACTTCAAAAGGCTTTCATTTGTCATTTCCCTATATCATTTTCGATTGTTCCGTAAGTTTTAAGAGGTACCACTTCCAGGTGCTCCGTTTCATCATAAGCATCAGCGATAGCCATCATGCTTGTCATCGGGCGTGGAGTGGGTGGGTTGAGCACGCAGCTGTCCATTTGGTCAAAGTAATACATCAAGCATGATGAAATAAACCCACAACATGCGATATACGCAAATAAGAGTTGGACGTTCGGCATGTACTTGTCTTCGATGCGATAGACAGCCGCTACAACCATGGGCACCACAGCGAGTGTGAAGTTCTACATCAATAGGAAATTCAAGGGAAGTCGTTAGAGCCGTTAAAGATAATCCATCTAAACTGCACAGACACGCACCCCCATGGCCACGGTCATTCCGTATGCGCTTCCCACGTGATGTTCTTCAACAACATCTAAACAATAGCAAGTACAAGTGTGAGAAAGAGTAATGAACAAAACTCAAAGCAGAGAAGAGGGGTATATTGCGTACATGGAATCGATGGCCAAAGTGAAGCGAAAAACAGGCTGCATGCTACTCCCTGGATGAAAAGCAATGCTCCAATCGCAAAGTTGCTCAATGCAACCCCAAACTGCGATAACAGAATTGCTGCGGTCGCCCACATCGCCAAGATCGCGCGATTGCCTACGTGGTCCACCATATAGCCAAACAATGGAGCTGCAAAGACAGAAATCAGGGACGGTAGACTCATGACCCTTGCTGCAGACGTCTCGGCCTCAATTTTCCTTTGACAGAACATGTGGGTCTTCGCACCATTTTTCCACACAGGGCTGTCGCAATTGATCTCACTTTCTTTGACATAAGGGGGCGCAGCATTGCATGCCAGTTGATCTGTGGGGTGTTTGAAGTGGCAAGATGCCGACAACTTCGGTAAGGGCCATGCATAAGCCGTAAAATTGGCACATGATGGCACGATTGTGTCACAATTGGTATAGCTGGCGTAGTTTCCTTCTCCACATCGACGACAAGCAAGAGGTGGCTCGCGAAAGTAAGTCCGCTCCAATAATATACTTCCCGCCACGCTCTGGAAAGGAACTGTGGACCCCCAAACTGACACACACGCAATCAAAATCATCCAAAATACTTTGCTAAACGTTTCATGATAATCAAATTTTTAGCACGAATAATCTCATTGCATATAGAAATTGTGTAAAACTTACCCAAAATGCTTGATGTCTGTCACTTTGACTCGTTTCGATCCAGTCGCGGGTTTATGCTGGCTATGGGGCAACGTCAGCGTAGAGCGATCACCAGCACTGTGGTCGATTGGGATCAAAATCAACGTGGCACCCACACAAGCACCACAGATGCCTGCCGACAGCCACAATGCGAACGAGACACCGAAGTGGTCGGCGATCCACGGACTCAGGATGTTGTTGAGCATACTTGCCAAACCAGAGAAGCTGCTTCCAACCCCTAATGCCAAAGCTATCACCGTATAGAAGTATCGACATGTGAATATAAATCGGCATCTATAGTTATGAAACACAAAGGCACCTACCAAGCTCTCGTTTCTTGAACCACGTCGCGATGAATGTTGTACGTGCAACACCCAAGCTTTCACCTCCAAAGCCAAAGATTGCACGCCCAATCTACACATCTCAACATGCAATACCAATACATCAATATACATGAAAAATTATCAGGCACGATCAAATGCGAGTCAAAGCGATGTACGTACCAACATGATTCGAAAGTTGACAAATGAACAGCCTAACGCGAAGACAACTTGGCCCATCAACACAAGCATCGTCAGCAGGAGCAGCATTCGTGAAGCGCCAAACTTGTCGACCAGTATTCCACCGACTAAAGGTAGCACGATATTTGGTGTCGAGTAAAGCGTATATAGCATGTTCTGTACAAAAATAACACAGAGACGAACTCATGTAGCAACAAAACCTTCCGCCATATTATCGATCCACATGCATACGATTAATAAAGATTTCAGTGGTAAAAGGATACAAAAAGCACTTCATATTCGTTGTTGGAGAGTTTGGTGCTAAAGTGTTGCTGTAGTTGGTTTTTCAACGCTGCGGGGCTGTGGAAGCAGTAGCTCGAGCCGAGTGTAAGCGCACTGCACAACACGAGAACGACGCATTTGAGAGAAGCCCGCTTTCCATCTACCCGTGCACCCATGATAGTGGATGACGGTAGCAATGCCAATCGGTGGTGTTTAATGGATGTGTTTTTTGTAAATGAAGAGCAGCCATTGAGTCTTTTTCTCTTGCACTCGCTTCAGCTTTTTTTTTTGTATCAGATACGGAAAGGCAGTCGACTGATTTTATGGAAGGCATTGAAGTTCAGATAAAGTGGATCTTCAGGAAGATTCCCTCGCAATCCTTAAAAGACTCGTTTAAGGATATTACCCAAATCTGTAGTTTGATTCTACCCAACTTTTTCGATTTGAACCCATTCTAGTATAACAGCCTTAAATATTTTGCCAGTTTCAAAGGTGGTAATGGAGTGAGAACTGGGTGTTTTTTGCTGAAAAGGGAAGTAAGTTCTGCAACCACATGATCCAAGATAAAAAAAAGAGGGACTATAATGAATCTTCATTACATTGCAGATCTATCCAAGTTATACAAAGCACAGGTTTTACTGTGTGTGGAAACAGGAATCTCTGCTGGATTCAGTTGTTCATTGTTTCAGCTAGCTGTAGTGGACCTTTCCCATACATATGATTGGTAGATACTATAATTTAAAAATGTAATTTATTGGCTATTATTCATTAATATTAACCAATAAGGAAACGTATTATACAATAATATGATTGGAAGATATTTATAACTATCAACCAATCATAAGACGTTATCCAATTATGACGTCCGTGTGTCAACTTGAGTTTTACAGTTAAAAGGTCGATAACTGGACAGAGTTCAGTTGGGCCGAGATAGCAAATGTAACAGGGCGACTGTTATAACTGTACATACTGTACGTTGAGGAAGTGGTGAAACTTAATCAACTACAAGGAACTTAAGTGGATCTAAAGTTACTTCTGATTGTATAGGATGTATGCAATCAGTGGAAATTTTGAGTGAATTATTTGGTTACAATGGAAACTAGGCTAAGATAAGCACGTAAAAATAATCTAAAGGGAAGGATCGAATAATGAACAGGGGGCCCTTTTTCCGATTGGTTAATATTAGCGTAATAAACAAATAAAGTGAAAGTTAAGCCAATTTATAATGGAAATTTTCGACACGCCTTTCTTTTGCATCGATATAGCTTTCCGGTGAATGTTACATCGGAATTACATTCTGAACAATTATCAACTTGATAAAATACACCTTCATCGATCAAAAACGTTTGGCAAATATCTTCATTTGAAAAAACATGATACAAAGAATCTTGAGTAGGGAACATCCTAGTGAGTAGATGGCAAAATTGTGATTGTATTTCGATTGAATCCAAAAGTCAAATTAATGTGCACCATTCATTTTCATCCAATCAAAGCAAGGGGTCCCTATTCGAGAATTCAGCCGAAAGCTGCCGTTTGTCGTTTAGCATCTGTTGGCGCTGGCACAGCCAAAGCCATGAACATGCTGCGGAACGAATTTGGAAATATATCCACCTCCAAGCGTGATGTATACAACCACCTTGCTGCTGCGAGCCGACAGTTCCTAAACGTCAGATCCCTAATTCAAGCTTTATTTGATTCATTGCAGCAATGGCGGTTTGTTCATGCCGTCTAAACCGATCTATCTGGGTATATCACCGCGCTCTTTTTTACCCACCCTAAATCTGTTGAATTGTGCAGCAGATTTAGTTCAGTATTCGTCATGGACTGGACATGCAAGCCCAACAAATTTGGAATGCCCTTATTGAATATTGTGGACATCACATCTACCTTTGGAACGTTCGACACTGGTTTTGCATTTCTCAGTGAGGAAAAGCTGGTCAGCTATGCTTGGGCTCTTGAACAATTCAAGGGCGTTTTTCAAGGTGTATCACCATGTGTCACTGTGTAAGGATTGAAGACCTTTTATACATTGACAACTTTAAAACCTTTAGTTGACTCAGTTTGCCATAGTTGACGTCCCTGGTTCGAATCCCCCAAGTTCATAGTTTTGCATATCAAGCTACATATTTGATATTAGGGGTCCTCAATTTTGGCAGCAGCTAATATGAAGCCGCCCAAAAATCAGCCAATCAGCGAACAGGTAAACTGAGACTCTTCGCTTTGTCGGCAGCAGCTAAAAACGCCATGCCGCGAAAATCACGACAAGCTGTCCTGATCGACGAGTACGCCGCTCTCCTCCGTCGTCGGCTTGCCGTTCGGTATACCTGGCTAATCTATCAACTAGAAGAAAATGATGCGGACCTACTCGATCAGGCTGTCTACGAGCGCGCGCAACTTGTGTTGTGCTCGCGCTACGTCTGCGTGAAAATACAACGTCCATGAGTGGGCAGATTCGGGTGGTTCGTGCTCGATTGCAGCGATCGTGAGTTTTTACGATCGTTCAGAATGGAGCGGTCCTCCTTCCACAAATTGGTCGAGATGATTAGAACAAACGACGTATTTGAGTGCAAACGCGGAAAGAAGAAGATGGCAGTACCAGAAGAGCAGCTGATGGTGTTTCTGAAGTACATCGGTACTCACGGATCGAACGTGTGTGTGGAGAATCTGGGCATGATTTTTGAAATCGCCAGTGAGGTATGCTACGATTATATCCAGCACGTTACTCAATCATTGACGACGCTGTATGATACAGTGGTTTCACGGCCGACGGTCGAGGAGAGACGAGAAATACCGAAATGTATCAGAGTAGGCTGCGATTTTCCTAACTGCATTGGGCTGATCGACGGTACACTAATTCCTCTGTCATTCAGGTCGACTCTCAACAGTGAGGACTATTTTTATCGGAAGGGCGGTTACGCGTTGAACGCGCTGGTGTGCTGTGATGACAAGGTCAGAGTCACGTATGTGCTAACCGGCTGGTTTGGATCTACTCACGACAACATGGTGTGGTCAAAGTCTGCACTTTTCCGCTCGCCCCAAATCCATTATTCGAGTGCACAGTAATTGCTTGGTGATACGGCCTTCCGACCATTACTACACATGATACCGCCGTTCAAAAAGCTTCCAGGGACGCAAATACCTCGCGAACACGAGTTTTTCAATTCCAAATTGGCAAAAATACGTATCCGCAGTGAGCACTGCATCGGCTTGATCAAGGCTCACTTTCAGTTCTTTAAAGGTGTACGTGTCATCATACACGACGCTCGTGATCTTAAGCCCGTTATTCGATTGTTCCTGTCAGCAGTAGTAATCCATAATCTACTTATCAACGATCCGTTGCCATCGGAGCTCCAGGCACAGACCAGGGCCGAATTCAGCGTCGCCTCGTTGGCAATACCAGAACCGGTGTTGCTCAGAAAGTCGACAGCTTCTCGGTAGCTCTGTTTCAGCTGCCAATCTTGCTGATGATATCCTTCGGCTTCCTGACTGTCTCGACGTCGCTGGCTCGGATGCATGCTGTAATTTGAGAAGCTAGGACCCCTTTGGTCTCACCGGACTGCTTGTCCTCCACGCTACTTGTCGTAGCTTCCATGGGCTGACAACCAGTCCAACAAGACGTTCAGCGAACCGACTGAGTCATTCGGACCGTCGATCCTCCATCTAGCCGGCGCGACTTCGTCGTTCTCTGGGAGATCGCAGTGGTCCCCGAAGAGATAGTGATCGCCGCAATTTCTTGTTCAGCGTTGAGCTCGTCTCCGTCATTGCCATCCATGTTTGCATTTTTAGCTGCTAAGGTCGACTTTTCATCCACGATTTTGAGGCTGAAAGTGGGGGTCGGCAGCTAATACGAATTCTGAATTTGGTCCAATCATATCGTGTTCATCGTTGTTGCCCATTCCCAACTTATTAGCTGCTGCCAAAACTGACGACTCTAATTGCTATGATCACTACATTTACAAAAGCGTAATTACGAATGTAACCATTGCATGTTTATGTGAAGGAAGAATGGTTGGTTCATAGGCCATTAGGAAATGTATGGTTAGAAAGAAAGAGAGTAGTGCAGTCTAAAACAATAATCTCACTTCCAATTTACTTCAAAACACTCAAGCTCCTTACAGCATCCCTATTGGATAATGCCTGCATTGATCGCATAAACAAATTCGTTCTGAAAATTCCAGTTACAATTAAGTATGCATCCGAGGAGACCTTAGAAGTAGCATTACTGAATTAAGTTTTCAATTTAATTTACATTCTATTTCTCCATCAAAGTCGCCGTTTCTGTCAAAAAATGTCATTTCAAAATCATATTTCGAACAATCACACTACATAATTCGATTTTCGTCCAGTTACAGATCTCGAAGACTCAAATCCCACCGCTGACAACCTTTTCTCAACTCGTGCTTCCCCTCTCTTGCTGTCATTTTCGCTATTCAATGTCGACAGCAAGCCGTGAAAACA